>JBBMEF010000022.1:12148841-12161553 GCA_037832685.1 Sicyos baderoa
AAGTTTTTCTATGTATTTTACTAAGTATTTATCTTATTCGCAGTCATAAATCCACTCGCATCCGCGAGTTATCAGAACCCCATAGTCTCTCATAGGGGATTTGTACACATGATCTTATGGTCAATAGTCACTCAATTACTGCTCATGTGGACAATTTGATCTTGTTTTTTAATTTAACCTTTTTTCATTTAAAAATAAGAATGAGAAGATTTGAAGTTATAATTTTAAGTAATGATTATAATTAAATGAAAACTAACAAAATAGTTATAAATGTAGTCAAGTTTTAAAGTATTTACCTTTATAATCATATATATATTTCAATACTATACTATTAATACTCATTAATACAATATTATTTTTTTAGGAACATTATTATGCACTATCACTACAATATTCTTTGTTTCAAAAAAAAAAATCACTACAATATTCTACATTATTGATACATTATTGATCTCGGTTATTACTTTAATATAATAATATTCTCATTCGATTCTGAAACAAGATGTTGAGTTATACCGATGTAACATTTTTCCCTTTTCTTTTTCTGAAAAACAAAAAAGACCACTATATTTTTATACATTTTTTGGTCGTTCGGGGTTTGTTTTTTGGGGGGAAAAGCGCCAAAATTGACTAAAACGATCCATGTAACAACTTCGAACATGGCGGCCGAACGCCACGACGCATAAATTATTTGGATATAAAATTATTCCGCCGTCCAATTCTTGTCCTCATTTCATTATACATGTTCATGGGCGGCTTTCGATCCCCACTACTCAAATCGATTCTCGTTCCGTAAAATTTAATGTTGTTTCGCGGTCATTCTTCATGGAAAATTAGCCACAATTGAGTTTTCAATAGAAAAATTTTCAGCCTTTAATTTTTTTCCTTTTCTTTTTAATCTTAATTTATATACGTATTTTTTAGGAAATTTGCACTCTATAGAAAGTTTCCTGCTCCACATTAAAATTATAGCAACATTTTAAAAATATTACAAATATAGCAACTTTTTTTTCATACTATTGATAGACTGTATCAGATACTATTAATTGACTGTATCAGATACTATTGATGGAGTCTATCAGACACATTATTGTTGGAGTCTATCCGACACTGTTGATGGAGTCTATCCGACACTTTTGATGGAGTCTATAAAATCTGATTTTGCTATATTTGTAAATATTTTCATTTTTTTGCTACTTATGTAATTTTTTTACCTTATTGCAATATACATGCAAATTTCCCTATTTTTTAATAATATTGTCAACTAGTTAATTTTACTTATTTTTTAATAAATGTGCAATATATTCCCATCCCTATTTATCATCATTTCCGCTCACATACTTATTCATTCCTTGAATGGGGATTCATCATCCTGCCCCAAAATCAATACCCAGTCAATTGATTGAATTTTTCACCTTAACTTGACGCAACATTTTAGTATATCCTTTCACACCTGCTATCTAGATTATATGTATGACCCTACAAAAATTTACCAAAACGACCTAACTAAGAAGTCTAGAAACAAAAAAATCAACAAATATTTGATCTATAACTTAAATTTAATTGTAATAGTGGAGTTGTGCATATTTGAATTGGTATATTTTTTTAAAAATCGGGAAATCGGAGCTTCGCGCTCTATACTTGGGACATCACTGGCCCGTCCCTAAACTGTGGCATTAGGATACTTCAAAGAGTATTCTAGTTTAAGCGCTTTCCAACAGTTTCGAATCGATGACATTTTACAGATTTTTTTTTAAAAGCCCTGGAGGACCGAAATAAAGCATGCGTTATCTGACTCTATTTTAAAGTCATCAAATACCAACGAAAGAAAAACTTCAAGTGGAGAATCTAAAATATCTCATTGAAGAAGAAGATGAAGAAAATGATGACAATGACGATGAATGAGAAGATAAAAGTGAAAGAGAATAAAAAGAAGAAGGAAATAAGGAAAAAATGAAGGAGAAATATAATGATAGTATCGAAGAAGAGAATAAAGAAAACACATTGAGACAAAAGTTAACTTCAATCTGTACAGTTATAGAAGATTTGAAAAGATGACAAGAAAAATTCAAGATCGGACAAAAGAAGCTTAAAGATGGACTAACCAAAATAATCAGATAACCAATCGCGTCACCAACTCATTGAGTGATTTCTAAATTCTAGTTATTTCTTTGATTATCCATTATTATAAAGTTTTTTTTTCAACAACATTTATGGCAGAGAATTTAAAATTGTGGCTCCAATTAGCTTTCAAAAAAAAGCTTTTTGGTTTGAACAATGTTAAAAAGAAAAAAGGAAAAAAATTGTGACACCAAATAATACTACATATACACTACTCTAAGAATGTTCTCCTCCCTTATCATAGGGAAGGAAATATTTTTCTTCATCATTTATATTTTTTTTTTGAGATTACAAATAATTAGGAGTAGGGGAGACTCAAACCCAAGATCTAGAAGTCATTAGGTGAGTATTGATGTTGGTTGAGCTATTACGCTGTTGGCTCTTCATCATTTATATATAATGCCACTTAAACTATATTTTTGTTGATATATAAAGTATAAATTAAATTCAAGTCCATTGGAATATCTCACGTTCAATTATTGTTTAATTAAAAATATTATTGTGTTTCAATGCAAATTTAAATTTACTTTCAATAATTTATAAAAATAGGGAAATCAATGTTGACTAAAATAGTTTTGTTTATACAAAAAACAAAATATTAAATATTAAAAATTAGAATCTGTTTTTACTTCAGTTAGTTAGTTAGTTTTTTTATTTTTATTTTATACTTCAGTTCGTTTTCTAGAATAACTTTCACTTTAGCCGTTGCAATTTTTTTTTCTATTTGTTTTTTTGTTTCGAGTTCTCCCATAACAAAGGTTTTTATACAATCATATTAAGAGTGGGAATTTGAACGTATAATTTCATAGTTACTAGGTTGTACAAAATGCCGATAAAATTATGCTCGACGGAGATTTGTCTATTTATATTTTTGAATCACTATTATTTTCTATTTAGAATAATCTATACTTGCTTATAGTTTCAAAAGCCTTTTTAGTTTTTGGAATTACATTAAAACCTTAGGAAATAGAAAAACGAGCAAAAGAAAAATATTTAAGAAATAATTGAAAAGTCAAAATCTGTATATGAAAACAATAAAAAGAGTACGGGATGAGGAAAAGAAAATATAAAAAGAACAAAAAAGGTCAAAATATGTATATGAAAACAATAATAAAAAAAAAAAATTGTAAATTTAATTTTTAGAGTACCGGATGAGAAAAAGAAAATATAAAAGAACAAAAAAAGTTTCTCTAAAAAGAAGGTTGAATCTTCTAGAGCATTGAAGTTTGTAAGTGATGATGACGGGCGTGACACCACCCTGCCATCATTATTCGGTAATACAAAGTCACAAACTCAAGTCGTATCTATTTAATTTATTTTTTTATTTTAATTTTCCGCCTTTAATTATATTTTTAAATCAACAAATACTCCTCTTGTATTCATTCCATTAACTGTTCTTATAAGTTTTTGACAAATGTAAAAGAATTTGATTGCAATCTAACTGAATCTCAAAATTAATTTCAATCATGGTAAAATTGAATGAAAAATAAAAATACATGCAAGGTGAAAGAAAAAAAAAAAGTCATGTATATGACAAAAAAAAAATCATAAATTGAACTATTTTAATATTATAAAACTAGTTGTTAATTTATATCCAACTAATATAAAAGTATTGGTTTATTAACAAACCTGTTGTGTTACCTAACATTTATCCTATTTTAGATAAGGTAAAACTTCCCTTACACATTTATGTGTAAGAGAATTCTATATTTTAATTTTTGTGTTGTAGCACCAAAGGGTGGTGGTACATAAGTAAAATAAAGAGTTCCCTTTAGTTTCTTATTTTTTTTGGATGTGGAAAATTTGGGTGCATCATAGATAGCATTCTTACTATGATATCCTTCATTTAGAGATAAAAAAAGAGAGATGAGATGTGTGGTACAAATACTCTCTTTTTGAATTATCTCTTTTATTTTGTAAATGTGTGATAAATGTGCTACTCGAGATGCACCAAAATTCCTCGATTTTCTCTTTTATTTTGTACTTTATAAATTTGAATCTTACTTTATTGTTAAACTAAGAAAAAAAAAACATAAAACTATCAAATGAGTTGTTGCATATTGATTATCTTGATCGATGATAATTCATTCTAATTCCACATTCACAAGTTTTATCATGAAAATTGATATTTAACTCTCATTTATTTTGAAAATAGTAGTACATTTTATATAGAGTGTTGTTTTCTTTAATTTTTTTTTTTTTTTTATAAATAAACTAAAGCTAAAAGGTAAACATAGATGTCAACAAAATTTGTTTTTTAAAAAAAGGTCAACAAAATTAATAGGACATAAATGTGTCTTTTATTGAGTTAAAAAATTGAGGATTTGAGTATTCCTACTCAGTAGTATTCCATATCTCTTATAAACTTTCTCAACTTTGGGATCGAATACTAGAATTTAAAGCATTTTGGGTTGGATTGGAATTTTCGGAATTTGGGGACCAATAACCCACATAAAGTTCTGATACCATGTGAGAGAATATGGAGTTCCACCTCAAAACCAATTGGCAATGAGGGGGAGTATTCCATATCTCTAATGAGTTGTAGAATCCCCACCTTTCCAATGTGGGACAATTGTCACAAGGTGAGTATTTCCAACATGATCTTTTAATTATGCCAAAAAAAAATTTATGATCTTTTAATTCATGGAAATATATCATTATTTATTATTATTATTAATATAAATTGGGGGAAGAAATTGGGAATGAGAGATTACAAATACCGATTCCAAGATCAAATTCGTGACTGCAAAGTGAAAATGAATTAACACCAAACTAAATAACCAATCATGTTATCGATCCATTCCATAAAACTATTTATGTTATTTGCAAGGAGCTTCTCCAAATAATTGGATTCATTATGTAAAAACTTGTTGAATTAAAAATGATTTCTTTTTTTCAGAAATAAATCAACTTAAAAATTAGTGGCGTTCAAAAAATAAATGCAGTAGAAAATATAGAGGTCGACGGACTAGGCAAACATTTGACAAAAAATAATCAAAGTAAGAAACTGGATCCTACACCTATAAATACTCCCTTCCTTCACCAACTTCATCATCGTCAACGATTACCAAAATCACAGAAAAAACCCCACAGACCTCAAATCCTCTACATCAATGGCAACCAAAGTATATATTGTGTATGCTCACTCCTCTTTTCTCTCTTTTCTTCAATTTTGATGAATTTTGTTTCCATTTTTGGTTTCTGCCTCCGATTCTTTCTGATGTCCTTAGCCTGTGCTTCGCATTTCGATCGCTTTCTCGTTTGCGTTTTTATTCTCTGATTTCTCTTGACCTTTCTTGTTTAATTTTTAGTTTCAGATCCTGTTTCTGTAAATCTTGCTTGATTATGGCGGATCTCATTCCGATTTACGCTTCTCTTGACTTTTATTGAGGAAATATAATTTTGTTTGCATTTATATTTTGCTGCTTTTATGTGATGTATGCTTGGGAACTGAATCATTGACTTTTTTTCTTTTTTTTTTTTTTTTTTATCCGTGACTGTGCGGGTTAGTTTTCACGCATCTCGATTAATGTCACTAGATATACTGTTTGACCCTACAACATTTGGATGCCAAGGAAACCCATAAGAAATTAATTCCTAGGTAGGATTGAACCCATCACTTTATGCACCTCAAAACCCTCTTTCACCAATTGAGCCTCCTGAAACCCCGTATTTTTCGTTGCCTCAAGTAATTTGTAATGAGTGCAGCTCAGTTTTGATATTCTTTGTTATCTTCTGTCTTGCAAAATATTTTCATTTTTATGTCTTAAGGGAGTTTTGAATCATCAATGATTCACAGGATGGTTCAGAATTGGATTTCACTTTTCATAAGGTTTCTATTTCATTTGTTAAATTGACCATTCTTAGTTTTCAACCATGGAAAAATTGGATAACCAAGAGACTCTATTCTAGGATTGCTAAAAGTTTGACTACTTTAGTTTTAAATGTTGCATTTCTTATTCTGGAAACAGCTGAAATTTATCTTTGGGTTCTAGAACAGTTCTATCTTTGTGCTTTAAATATGTCCTTTAGTTTTTATAAATGAATACCTTTCAATATTCCACTTAATTTGACCGTCATATTCAGATGCATTTCATTTGTATTTTATTTGAAAGACGTTGCTCAAAAGTATGTAGCAACTGTTTAATAACATTGATGATTAGTTGGATTTGTTAATTGTTCATTCATTTAACTTGTTATAACCTATAATGTACCAAATACACCGACTTTTTCCGTTTCCTTTGGTGCCACTCTTATTTATAAAAGCTTCAGGTAAGTAGAAATGTTGATATCTCATTAAGTAATGTTACTTTAGAGATTTGAGGTGTATAGTTCCTTGGATATAGCCAAATCCCAATATGAAAGATTCATATCAAATACTTAACTAATGTCATTTCCCTTTACCTTATTTTCATCTGGGGATATAGGAAATGGAATGTGTTTACATTAATTGAAAGAACACAGAGCCGTTATTTCACATTGATCAGTTTGAATTCCTTGTCCACTCTTGGCCAACTTGGCGATATAGAACTGCTATTTGAAAGTAGTTTTTTTGATACAACAATGTTGGAGGAAGTGAGATTCGAACCCGTAACCTCATGGTTACTAGGTCATACAAGATGTCAATAGAGCTATGCTACTTTTGGCGCTATTTGAAAGTAGTTCTTTATTGCGATGTGGATGCCATGAATTTTTCTTCATGAGGAAACCTCGCCTTCCACCTTATATATCTATTTGTAATGATAAGATCCATTGCTACGTTTTCTGATCTGAGAAGTTCCACTGATTGATTCTACTTGCATAAATCTGCGCCTTTATATTTTCTGGAACTCCTGTAGCTATAAAAATAATATGCTGCTATTGTTACAGTTACTATTCCATGTATGGACATGTTGAGAAACTTGCTGAAGAGATTAAGAAGGGGGCTGAATCTGTAGAAGGTGTGGAAGCCAAGTTGTGGCAGGTAACATCTGGAAAGCTAACATTTGAAAAACATTTTCCCAAGCATGATCTGTCATAGCTTTTCAGTTTAAAGCTTTCATTCACGTACACCCACTTTCTTGTGCCATTGATCAGTTTCCTTTCCACGGCTACGCATTTGGTTTTCCTTATCTAATTTGCAAAAAGCTTTGATCACTTGGGTCCCATAATGTTCACGCTTTAGTAGACTTTGTAATTGTGCTTGTTCTGCAAGTCCTTTCTGACAAACTCTTGTCTAGGTTCCCGAAACATTACATGAAGAAGTCCTTGGCAAAATGAGTGCACCACCAAAGAGCGATGTGCCAATTATCACCCCGAGTGAACTCCCTGAGGCTGATGGGTTCGTTTTTGGCTTCCCAACTAGATTCGGAATGATGGCTGCCCAATTCAAAGCATTTCTCGATGCAACTGGAGGCCTCTGGAGAACTCAAGAACTTGCAGGCAAGCCTGCTGGTATCTTTTACAGTACCGGATCCCAGGGAGGTGGGCAGGAAACCACTGCGTAAGTTCGACATATCGCTTATTCTACTTTGATAATCCAAATGCATCTCACATGATATAAATTCAATCATAAGGGGAATCTCCTGACCTGAAAATATTTATGCTCCACAACAGGTTGACTGCCATCACCCAACTGGTTCACCATGGAATGATATTTGTTCCTATCGGCTATACTTTCGGTGCTGGCATGTTTGAGATGGAGCAAGTTAAAGGTGGAAGTCCTTACGGAGCTGGAACTTTCGCGGGTGATGGCTCGAGACAACCAACCACTCTCGAGTTGGAGCAAGCCTTCCACCAAGGAAAGTACCTTGCTACCATCACAAAGAAGCTCAAGGGATCAGCCTAGACTTCAGTTTACCATATAAACGAAACTGTTTGAATAACTGTTTCCCATTTTTTCACCATTTGAATTTGTATTTGCTTGCAATAATGCTTGGATTGTTTGGAAATGTGTTGTATCTTTAATTGTATGATGTGTGCTTCACAATATAGTTCTTTCAAATGCTACAATGTTGTCTTTTGGTCTAAACTCCTCAGCAAATGCTTACCACTTTGCCTTTTCCTTTTCCTTTTATTTCTGTTTGTATTGGGAATACTAGATCATAGTAGATCATCTCAGAGAGATTTAAAAATGATAGAGGTCATATTTTGGCCACTCTTTGAATACAATAAAAACGGATACAAACCCAGCTCATGTCTACATTGCCTCCTCTACTGTCTTTGAAAGATAATGGACCTTCACCCATTCATTTAAGCCAGCTCTTGCCGAAACAGCTCATGGTCCGATCCTTTGGAGTGAACATGGGCTGGATTGGGTTGAGGAGGTTTTCAACCCAATCCAAATTTTCGGGTGATCATTTTTCTAACCCAATTAAAAAGATAATCTAACCCAACTCTAGTTCGACTTCGTTAAAAACAATAGATAATTAAAATCAACAAAAATAGATGATATAATTTAGTATCTTTTTTATCATGATCATTATAAAACATAGAAAAAAAAAAGTAACATATTGAAAAATGAAAAGTCTAACAATAATAATTAAATAAAATAAAAATATATAAAATATATAAAATCTAAATAATTAAATAACATAATAATTATGTTATAGGTACGAAAAATAATTTTTAAACTAAATAATAAATTCGGGTTGATCGGGTTGAGTTGGGTTAATTTTAGGTCGACATTCAACCAAACCCATGAAAATTTCATGATTTTAAACCCAACCTAACTCAAAAATGTATTTAACCCAATCCAACCCGTCATTTTAGGTTGGATTCAAGTCGTTTCCTCTGATTAGGATTATGGAGTTCGTTATGGGGTGTTTGTTTGTTAAATTAAAGGAAGATGCATTTACTAACCACTCTTAAAAAAAATCATTTCTAAATGAGTTATTGTGACCACTCAAAACAACTTCTCATATCTAACTACTCAAAATAAATTCTCATTGATAACCACTCATTTCTGATCATTCATTTCTAACCATCTTCATTTCTAAACTATTCAAAATAAGTCATTTTTAACAACTCATTTTAATCATTCATTTTTAACTACTCAAAATAATCTTTTATTTTAAATTCATATCTAAATAAGTTATTGTCTCTAACTCCACAATAAAATTACATTCAAACGAGTTTTTAGCCGCAACTCCATCATAAAAATTTACATCCAAATGAGTATTACAAAATTCTCAAATTCTAAATACTTAAAATAATTTCTCAAAATAACTCCACAAACTAGCAAATCATCCAAAAGCTCTTCCAAACATGGGGTAAGTTATTCAAAAAAGAATTGCAAATTCTGCCATTCCCACAAGACCCGAACACCCAGCCGAGGATTTTTGCAGCCATTGGTGCTCCGTTGGTGCGTCAGAAGACAACAGTTGCTCCCTGCTTGTGTTGTTTGGCCCAATCAAATGCCACGGTCAATTCTTCTTCCTGCAGGCGGTGGTTGGCAATTTGTAATGTGCTTGGTGAGTATTGTTTTGGTTAATTCAATTGTGCAATTTTATTACAAGGTTTACCCACTCCTTTTCGCTGTCGAGATTGCATCTTCGAAATGGCCGATCTAACATTCCACCACTGAGGTATCTACCCATAATTTAGATTTAAAAGTATTGAAATATGATTGACTTGCCATCTTTCTGTGATTTTAAATTATGGGTCTACAATGTTTCATTTGATGATTGATGCTACAAATTTTATTTATTTCTTTATGGGACCTCAATGCATGTGTGAAAAACAAAGATTAAACGTATTTTACCTCTTAAATAGATGGGTTTGACAACAACTTTGCTTTAGTCATCCATTCAATTAAAAATCCCAAGTTTCTCTTATGAATTTTTCTGTTAGAAAAGCATTCCATCAATTAAGGGTCGTCAATTTTAGTTTTGATTTTTTGTTGGCTGTTTTCTCTTTTCAACTCCTCTTGGAGTTCCTATTGTATTCATTTATAGGTATTCAAAGATTTTTCCTTTGATGAAATTGTTTGTTATTCCATAAAAAAACACAATCATGTTAATTCTAATTGATAATAATGGTTGAAGATGTGTGTGAGCTTTAGTTGCTCCAATGTACCTTTCAAATGGGTTCTATTTCAGTTCATTGCCTTCATTGTTCTTTGCGGTTTGACCCATTTGCTCAATGGCTGGACTTATGGCCCTCACTCTTTCCAGTTAATGCTTGCTCTTACTGTCTTCAAAATCCTCACCGCTCTGGTTTCGTGTGCTACGGCGATAACCCTCATCACTCTCATTCCTTTGCTTCTCAAGGTGAAGGTGAGGGAGTTTATGTTGAAGAAGAAGACATGGGATCTTGGGAGAGAAGTTGGGATGATAATGAGGCAGAAAGAAGCAGGTTTGCATGTTCGGATGCTTACTCAAGAGATCCGGAAGTCACTTGATCGACACACGATACTTTACACGACCATGTATGAGCTGTCTGAAGCTTTGGTTTGCACTACTCTGCAGTTTGGATGCCTAATGAGAGCAAGACAGTAATGAATTTGACTCATGAGTTGAAAGATAGGAGTTTCTCAGAAGGAAAATGTGTGTGAGCTGTTCTTGAGAGCATGGACATTAGTTTCACACAAATATATGGTTTAGTTGCACATTGTGTGGACTCATGCAATCTAGGTAAAACTTGGTGAGGTTAGAAACCCTATACTAGTTAAGGGAAGGCTAAGCGCATACTAGGTTGCCCAGGTATAAATGGTTTGGAGGTGGGATGTCACCACTGGATTATGAGTTATGGGAGTTCTTGAGTGCCTAGGGTAAAATGGGCAAGAGGTGATGGACAAACATGTTGAAACATTCTAAAAACACGGTCACGGACACGGAGACACGCCATTATTTAAAAATATAGGACACGGATACGTCGGGGACACGTTAGTCCATCTACCTTAACAATCTCAAAATATTTAAGTTTTTACCTCATTTTCCTTTTCACTATTCTATTTTCTCTCTTTCTTTTCCTTTTCTTCTTTAGTCCATCTACCTTGTATGGATGTTGTCGTCGACGGCCTCCACCAACATTACATTTTGTCATGTCATTGACCATTTGAAACTAATAAGTGCCCATAATGTGTCCGTGAAGTGTTCGAAATTTTTAAAAAATAATAATAAATTAAAAGAGGACACAAAATTTCGAGTGTTAGACATGTGTCTGAAGAGTACCCGGAGATGACGATGTCTGACACAAATACTTTGTCGAAATAGAAGTGTTCATGCTTCCTAGGAAACATTAGGTGCCTTAGGTACAAAATCTCAATTAAACTTGCTAGATAGAAAACAACCTGAATAAAGGAACCTCTATAACCATAATGGAAGAAAGTTAGAACTATTTATTAACTTCAACAACTCCCTTAGTCATTTGTACCCAGTGTTTTCAATGCGAAGGCGAAAATGTCGATAATCAAAGGAGGATGGGTTGTGTTGCCTATTAAGGAGGTAATCAAAGGAGTGTCGCCTATTGTTGCGGCTAGCTATTTGAAAATACTGGCTAGGAGGATGGATTGCTAGGAGTGGAGTAGTTTAGTTAATCATCTGGTCTAAAAGTGCTGAAACTTATTTCACTTGTTGCAGAAGCCGACAGCAAGAGTGAGACTCATTTCCAACGCTCTTCACTTAATCTTGGAGTTATGGTTACAGAATTGTATTCAGAGCCTCAAATGGGTATTATGGTCCCTGGACGCTACGTTTCCAAGAGAGAGCGAGCGAGCACTCTCAACTTCAGCTCCAGTATCTCTATCTATGCCTCCAGAATCATTTCTGAATCCATCCTTCCAATCTTCAAATGGTATCTGTTCTTTTCTATTCCTTAGCTTTTAATTTGTTCACTAATGGAAAACAATAGTTTTAGTTTATTGATTGCTGTTTTTGTTAGACTACCACTACCATAATTACTGTAATATCCTACATGGAGGAGTTTTATTCATTGAAGTTCAGTATTCAGATATTAATTGCTGATTTATTTATTTTCATTTTTATGCTTTAAGAAACAATTTCATTGATAGCATGAAATTGCAAAAAGAGAGACCCTGTCTGGTGGATTAAAAGAGTTCAGGAGGGAGGAAAGAAAGCCATAGAGATGAAGAAGGGGAGAGCTTAGACTAAGAAACAACCTAATTAATTATAGGTTCAAAAAATTTGTGAAAGGGTAGTTCTTTTGGAAAATACTCATGTTTCTTTCTTCAAATGATCCAATGGAAGGCTCTAATGAAAGTCTCCCAGAAGAGTTTTTTCAATTCTTTGAAGGGTTGTCCTCATAAGTTATGCAGCAGGGGTTTTGGATCCCATATTGGTTAAATAAGGAGTAGATCATGAGTTTATAAGGGAAGACAAGCATCTCCATTGGTATGAGGCATTTTCGGTGAAACCAAAGGCAAAGCCATGAGAAGCCTATGCCTAAAGTGGACAATATCATACCAATGTGGAGATCTGGGTTGGGTTTTGTAATCGAGAGCGTTAGACTTGAAGAGTCGTTATATTATTAATGGGAAAGGCAATGCCTACTTATAGAATACAAGGCAACCCTACCGGGCCGGGCCTACCGGGCCTAAACTCAACAAGAGAGAAACCTAATTATTTACAATATTTACACATAACTCTAACAC
>JBBMEF010000022.1:12179482-12190035 GCA_037832685.1 Sicyos baderoa
AATGGGCCGAACGGGCCGAATGGACCTAAATCTAATAATACATAAAATATATAAATATACATTAATTCTAACACTCTAATCTAGTTAACTCATTAGCATTAGCATATCATTAGTATTAGTCATCATTTACTTATTTTTCAATCAAAATAAAACAACAACCCTTTTAAAATTCATTCTCGTTCTTTTATATTTGACCCATGATTTATATCGATGCGCTTCAAATTCCTTGTGGGATCGATAAAATACATACTTATTACTTACTGCATTCCGACCGCATATACTTGCGCGTAAGCGATTCTGAGTCATACTTAGCATTAAGTTTGCTCTGAATTAATTACTATACAAATATATTATATAGCACACGGATCGCATGTCAGTGCTTAGTGATGAAATCTCATGACAGCTAGGGTTATGACTTAAGTGCCAAATCTCCCTTTGATTGGGTTGTCAATCAGGTCTTCGATGATTAAGGAAAGAATCCCGAGATTATCGGAGTTTTTTTAACCAACAATCTATTTATTAGCTGGCTCTTGCTCCGCATCTAAGTCGCGCTGCTTTTCAGTCTTGGTGATGAGTTTTTGTTTCATGAGTCCATGCTTCTTTGTATTTTTCAATTATTGTGGTCAAAGGAAGAGTTATTTGATAAAAGAGATTCTATTTCGGTAATGGTTGAGTGTTATTTTCGTAAGAGTCTTCTTTCCTCTACGGTCTTGAAGCTCTTGTGTCTTCTTCTTTAGTGGGTTCTTGCTTTTCAGTGGTTTCTATGATGATAGTCTTAACCCCTAAAACTTCTTCAACGCCAACTCGTGAAGTGTTGACTATATATTTATGTCTTAATATGTTGGGATCTACCAATCCTTTATGTAAATTAGTCGGTTCAAAAAGTGTCTCAGATTACTTTAGGAGCTTCTTTATTAATTGTTGTTCTTTTGTTTATTCTTGACTTAAGTTGTGGGTCAAATTCAAGTTTATTTTTCTAGTGTTTTTCTTACATTTTGATTTCTCTCTTTCCAGAGTTTTATTGTATATGTTTTGTTTCATGAATGGAAGCGCTTAGATTTAAAAACAACAAAAATATAAACATAAACAAAATAATTTGCTATTTAAATCTTATAAGCTTTAAATTAACTTAGAATAATGTATTTATTCAATATTAATATAAAATAATTAAATTTATACGTGTACTTTTGCAGTTACAGTTGAATCACATGAATAACTTGTTGTCCGCCGTTATTATTATTATTATTTTTTTTTTTCGAGTAACAACGTAGAGAAAATCAAACAATAGTAATGTATTCTTCATAGGGAGGAGGTTGAAGACTCAATTCAAACCGCATCACAAAATAAAGGAACCTCTTCCATCCAAAATTGCTCATTAAGCTCACCCAAAGCATGTCGGGCCAGTAAATGAGCTATAACAATAATCTTAAATTTGTTAGATGATATAAAGTTTCATTTCAATTGAAATTATATGTATAATCATATATCTTATAATATATATTTGTGAAACCCTCCTCACTTTTTTAATGTGTGAGTTGTTTTTTTGGATTATTTACGCTCCGTTTGATATAAATTTGATTGCTTGTATTTTATTTTTAAAATTTTAGTATATAACAACTATCTTACTTTTTTCTTATTTGGATACCTACCTCTCACCTATATTTATTTAACGAAGTTTCTTGAATGAAAATGTTTAGCCTAGTATAAAACAAACCATATGGAAAAAGTAGACTAATCACAGAAGAAGAGGGTCATGTGTTAATTTCTCTTTTCTCAAATACCGCTGAACTAAAAGAAGAAGAAAAAAACTATACTGGTCTAAGTATGAACGTTAAGAATCAAAATCATCCACCTTTATCACCAAATTAAGCTTAGTGTGAGAAACAAACATGGATTATATATATAACATGTAGAAATGCCAGCTAGGGGAATAAAAGAGCAGATTTCCTAATTAGGAAAGAAAAGAAAAGTTATTAAAAACAATTGAAAATATAAAAACATGATTAATTGTATTAACTTTACCTAAAACCAGTTGCAATTAATTTGAAAACCAGTATTTTTGGGGACAAGTTAGAGTGAAGGGAAAAGAAAGAGAGCCACATGCCTAGTAGCAGCAAAATGAGTTTATCCACAACATTTTAAACTCTATTGTGTTTTAGGCACAAAACAAAGTTACAAACCTGATTAAATAAAGGAGAGGAATATAGTTATATCAAGTAAAATTAACATAGTTGAAAAAACATGACAAGATGGTCAGAAAAAAAAAAATAATAAAGGTGAGAAATCATGATTCAAGATGGTTGATTGGGTAAAAAGGTCAAAAGGTGTGTGTGTTTCTTGATTTACTACAAAGCAACAAGAGATTCCATGATGTCTTCATGAGTTTGATTAGATTTTTTTTTTTATATAGTTCTGAATTAATTTTTTTGAGTTTAGATTGCTTAGGCCCTATTTGATAATTATTTAATTTCTTGTTTTTGATTTTTCAAATTTAAGCTTATTTTCTCTCAAATTTCTTACCATTTGTTTCATCATTTCTATCATTTCTACCATGTATACATCTTTCCTTAAAAAAGTAGGGGAAGACCAACCAACTTTAAAAAAAAAAAAAAAAAAAGTAGCTTCTCAAAGTTTGCTTTTGTTTTTAAATAAATGGTAGGAAAGATGGAGCACATTGTAGAAAATTTGAGAGAGAATATGCTTAAATTTGAAAAACAAAAAACAAGAAACCAATTAGTTATCAAACGGGGCCTTAGTAATTAATTGTACACTAAAGTTACTTTTCTAATGAATATGGGTGTTTTTTTTGTTTTCCTGTCCAACAGCAAGAAATTGTCACTGATCATATATATACATCTTAGGCCTCATACCTACTTATGTGGCACAATTTGGCTACATTTAAAAACAAATCAAATTTTTGGATTAAAAAATAACAAAATGTTACTTAAATTAGACTATATATGTGGACATAAAAAAATAAAAAATAAGTCATGCTAATACAATAGTTTTGAAAAGTTTTGGGGGGCCGAGTCCCTTAAGCAATCGGCCCCTGAATATGTGTTGCCATCATCCACGAATTCACAATATCCCACATTTTCTCGTCGTAGATCGATCCCATTCTCACTCTCATTTTCTATCGTGATATTGTTTTTGTAGATTGGAGATACAATCGTTATTTCATGAGTCTTGTTGGATCTCACTTTCATTGAGCCAAGATATTCACTATTTTTTGTTTAATTTTCTTCGATTCTTTGTTAATGGAACCAACTTCGATTACAATTGCTTTTAACGCTGTTTGAGACGACGAGAATGTATATTCAAATGACAAATCAATATGTGTTGCCATCATCCACGGATCCACAATATCCCACATTCTTCAATTGTAAATCGATCCCACTCTCACTCCCACTTTCTATCGTGATTTTGTTTTTGTAGATTGGGGATGCATTGTTATTTCATGAGTCATGTTGGATCTTACTTTCATTGAGCCAAGATATTCATTACTTTTTGTTTGATTTTCTTCGATTCTTTGTTAATGGAACCAACATCGATTACAATAGCTTTTATCAGTGTTTGAGACAACGCAAACGTATATTCAAATGACAAAACAATATGTGTTGTCATCATCCACGGATCCAAAATATCCCAACTTTTATCCACCACCACTGCATGTCTCAAATTGGACGGAAGTTTGAGAGTGTCTAGTGTTTCTCTTTACAAATACAGGAATGACAAAGCGAAGGGTTATACTAGTAGCAGAAGATAGAGATGTGGAATGAATGTTTAATGAGTTTTCAAATGGTGTGTATACAGACTGATCCGTTCTGGTTGAAGTTACAATAGTATGTATTGGTACACATGAGTATATATAAAGAAGAACAAGAGATGCAAAAATGCATAGAACAATACATGTAAATAAACCTACATAATAGAATACATCTACATCACCAAGGAGATAGAGATGCACAAGCATATTAGTTATTTTGCTCATCTATCTTCGGTATACAAGGGACAATTCAATATGTCTGCAGGTGAGTTTAGTATGTTCAATTTTTTTTTCTTAATTTGAGTCATTATCAAATTTCCACATCATTAATATTGGGACATATGTACGATTATGGAAGCTTACATATAATAATTTCAGGTTTTTAAATTTAAAAAATAACAGAATGATTTTTTTTTGTTATCTTTGAAAATATTATTTAAAGTTTGGTCAAAGATATGTTGAATGATATGTTTATATCTATATATATTTTCATTTGAAATATGAAGATATTTTGCATTTGGTTGTTACAAAAAAATCCTTATTAATTAGAAAAATAAAAAGGATAAAATTTGGGAGCATAATTGTCCATATGATTTTTAAAGATTAATCATTTATTTGAAAAAAAATAAATAAAGTAGACATATATTTATGAGATTTTTGCATGAATAGATCAAATTGAAAAAATATTTACAATATTAGGTAAAAGATATATATATTTAGCAACCATAGTCAAATATGTGGTATAAGTAATACTTTTTATATGGTATATAATTAATATTAATATCTTAATTATAATGTATGATGAATATTATTTTGTATATTTGACCATAGATGTCAAATATTTTCAAATTTGCCTTAATGTGTAATTATTTTGTGAAATTGGACTATACAGCACAATTTCTCTATATTTAAAGGTCTACAAGTTTAGATATTTTAAAATATTTTCTAATTTTAGATATTTACCCAATTTTCCTTTTTCTTTTATTCATGCCCTTTTAATTTGTGATGATGGTTTTTTACTTTTTTTTTCTTCCACTTTTCTTTTGTTTTGGTTTTTTTGTTTGATCCCACAGTTTTTAGGGGATATGTGTGTATAAGACAACAAGATTGGGATTTTTTTGTTGGGTAGCTACTGAACATATTCATGGTACAATTTGAAGACAAGGAAATGTTTAATTTAAATGGCAAAGGGGAGGATCGTTGCAGTTGGACTTTGTTATTATTAGAGTTGGGGGAATTGAACCCAATACTTATTTAAGTTATTAGATAAATACTAATATCGTTGAGCAACTGTTTTTATTGTTTGTAAGCCTCAAATAGTAACATTTTTTAAACACTATATAGCAAAGAATATGCATGGTTTAAAAAAAATCAACTTTTTATTATTCTACTTTCCCTTTCCATGATCACAAGTCAATTCCAAATAATGTTCCATTTTGACTATACATATATAATTTAAAGTGAAAGCGTGTGGTGGCTTATTCATTTACTTGTGTCCGGCACAAGCGTAAGAAACTGAAATAGTATCATTCATTTTATGTGATGTTTGATCGATTCACCAAAATAATTCTATTGTGTGTGGCATGGAATTTCCCTATTGTCATATATCATAAAGTTGGGCTACAAAGGATTTGGCATACCATGTGATTTTGTTCATATCCTTTGAACATGTTCCAAGATTTACTATATGTATGTGTATGTATATATACATATACATATAAGGAATGAAACAACTATAAAAGTTAGATCACATTATGCATAGGTGATTTGAAAATTAAACTTATGATCAATTTAGATTAATTGGTTTGATTAGCTTTTCGAGCAATGCCTCGAAATTTGAGGAAAAATCTTATTCAAACTATATGTATATAAAAGACCATTCAAGTAAGGTATATGATGTTTTTGAAATGAACAAATAAGAGGTAATATGAATAAGATAAAACTATAATATATACGTATATGTATGCATATGTATATATTATATGTATGTATATAAACATTGGAAGAATGAAAAGGGAAAGAGAATACATATATATATACATATATATATATATATATGTATGTATATAAACATTGGGAGAAAGAAAAGTGAAAGAGAATACGCTAATATGGGAATGAGATATGGGAGAAAAAGATTATCGGAGAAGGATATTTGCTTGAGGGGAAGAGAATGGTTACAGAAGAAACTGTGATACGTACGTGTTTGAAAGCAAAAATGAATTATACGAACAATTATTACTTGTGTGTTCTAGTACATAAAATAATTATGAAGCAACAAAATATCGATCATGAGGAATATAAATAGTGATTAAGAATGAATAATAATTGATTATGGTAGAGATAAAAATCAATTATAGAGTGATTATGAGATAACTAAATAAGAAAATTATTTTAGATACGTAATTTGAAAAGTGAAAAGATATAATATGTGAGCCAAAAAGTGAAATAAATGGAGCAGGAGTAGTAGGGTATTTGGTGCAGAAAGGTGGGGATGTTTGGTCCCATTTAGAAAAATGAATCTAATGAAGAATGAAAAGTGATTGTCATAATTGTCTTTCTTTAAGCATTTGTCTTTTGGCCCCCATCTCTCTCTGTTGGCAAAAGAGAAGTGGATGAACACAAAAGCACAACTAAGAGAAGAAACAGCCCCCACACACATTACTCTTTTCTTTTCTTTTCTTTTTTTCTGTCAATATGAATTATATAACTCCTCTTCTCATAATGATATGTTATATTATGGGTTTTCAAATTACTTGAGCATCCATTTCCTAGTTTCTGACCTAGTTTACACATTAAAGTCCTCTCTGTTTTCAATACTCTCCATTTGAATAATTTGAAGGACAAATTCAATTCCTTTTCTCTTGACTGCAAAAAGTTGAATCTTCTTGAAAGTAGATAAGCAGTCCTATCAATTTCTTCAAAGTATGGAATGAAATGAATGATGTTATTGCCATAATTCTGCTTCTTACCCTCTAAGGCTTTGCCATTCCTGTTTTGTTTTTTCTGTACACTTCAAGCTTAAACTTGTAGTAAGCTGTATGTCACTGTTAGAGATTTTTGACTCACTGTTTCAATAAGATGTGTTTATTATATGGGAAGTTTTGATTTATACAATATGTTTGAATTGGATCTTGAGTTATAGGAATCTAAGTGCTAATGTCCAATATAAAGGTAAATTCTACAATTTACATAATCCACGATATTAACATCAACCCCATCTAATAAATATCCA
Source organism: Sicyos baderoa (assembly GCA_037832685.1). Classification (NCBI taxonomy): domain Eukaryota; kingdom Viridiplantae; phylum Streptophyta; class Magnoliopsida; order Cucurbitales; family Cucurbitaceae; genus Sicyos; species Sicyos baderoa. The sequence goes on from JBBMEF010000022.1 coordinate 12,186,481, forward strand.
CATTACAAAACCTAAACTAAGAGTCGTACCGTTTTTTGGGACATCAACTATACTGAAGCTCAAAATCCTGAAATGGAACTGTTTCTTATTCAAGAATTCAATTGAAGATTAAATGTCCAGCAAGAATGATTTAAGAGAATGCGGACACACCTATGCATTACGGACATTTGTTTAGCGCCCTCTGTTCGATACGCGAGTATCTCTACTGCAATCCAATCAAGAACATGCTTAAATGAAATCAGCAAGAATCATCAAAAGCTTTCTAATAATTTTCAGTCAAGGTAGGATGACGTTCAACATTCATCATCGTGATTTCGGTAAAAGAAATCTGAACAATCATGACATAAATTAGAATAATCACTGGAACACGGAAATATATCCATTCCAACTACACGAAGCGATTACGTTAGGCAGGGTCGGGTGGACAGCAATGTCTATGCAAGGCTGTCTAGATGCTTTTAGTTTATGTATAAGCAAGGATGATTTATAATCGTAAAAATATATAGAGCCATCTGAAGAACCAGAGATGATCAGCTTGGCATCCAAGCTGAAGTTGCATTTTATTGGAAAGCCTAAGACTATGATTTTCATACCTCTTGTATTTGTCTAACTTGAAAGGTGGACTTAGAGAGAAGCTTGTAATATAAACTCCGTTCGATTGGGCGACAAAAATAGGATCAAACGGGTGGCATTGCACGCATGGACAAGTGTAAGCTTCCATATAAACCTATTATTATGTCACTTTCAATTAGCTCTTCTGTATCTCAAACATGCATAATTAAAGTGGGGGAAAAAAGGCTAGCAAAAGATTACCTTAGGCACCTAAATGGATAAAATAGGGATCACGCTAGTTCCCACAACAACTAATCGTTGTATTAAAAACTGTTTATATTACCTCATAGCAGTATTTGCAAGTGATGTTTTTTTATGTTTCTTAAACATGCAGAGGGCATAGGATGCATCTTTCTTTATCATTAAAGGCCACTTGGAGTGATGAGACATGATTTAACATCATGGTTTGCATAATGGAAAACTAAAACTTTTTTTTTCTGACTCAGTGCTTGGGATTGGATTGTGCAAATAAAAGAAATAGGACAAAAGACAATTGTAGTGATGAAAAGAAAGGAGGAACAAGACATGCCTGATATGAAAGCGGAACTTCTCTTGCGACATCCCAAACGATGATAGAACTTTCACTGTTATTGCTTGCTGAAACATCGCTAGAAAAGATGAATTGATTGCTAGTAGGAGTAAATTCAACATCGAGAATTCGACCAAGACATCGGTTGTATTTGTGAACCGCTTTTCCAATTCTCATATCCCACATTTGTAGGCTGCCTTTCAGACCACCGGAAAGGAAGAGACTTGAGTTGTTAGGATGGAACTTTACAACTGCAATGCATTCGTCCTCCTTGAATACTCCAACTTCTGTCCCCTTCTCAACATCAATCAATCAATCTCGAAGCACAATCGTATCCGCAAGAAAGAATAGATAATCCTTTTTTTGACCATTTAACATCTTTGACTGCAGCGTTGTGAATGTTTGACTTGAATGCTAGCTTCTGCTCTGTGCTCCATACGTTCCATATGCAGATTGTGTGATCCATAGCAGCAGAAGCAAGAAGATGAGCTACACAAACTCTATTAAACAGAGCAATAAGCCAGGGCATAAAGATGCTTAAGCCATGTAAAATAAATTATCTCATAAACTTAATGTCAAATAATTTACTAAAAAGAAAAGAAAGAAAAACGAAGCTCACCATGACTCGTGGACCATTGAACTGCATTGGCGGCTTTTGTATGGCCAGGCTATCAAATGTTGCAGACATCTTTTTAGGCATTAGGCCTTGCTGCAAATAGTCTTTAGCTCTACTTTTCAGAATCCGAAAGATTTCCAACTGTTAGAATTGTAAGCTTGATTCATCAAAATCTTTACATGGTATATTTCCTATATGCATTTCTAGATACAAGAATTAGAGAATCCAAGGTACGTGAACGTTAATTTCTTAGATACACGAGTTGTGTGCACACATGCATCTATAAATAGTTCTTTCCCTCTGAAATCAATGAAGAAAACAAAAGCCAAGGAGTGAGTAATTCCAAAGAATAGTTTTCTTCTCTGTTTGAGTTCTGTGAGAGAACCAGGGATTTGAATAACTTTTTATTGGGCACACTCATTAATAGTTCCAACAAAATGGTATTAGAGCATTGAACAAAATCCAAATCAACATTTTATCAGATAAATACATCCCTTCCAAAAATTTGGACGAAGCCCTCATTTTCCTTGGTTGGGAGATTTTGAAAATTTCACGAAATTTTCAACCCAAATTAAGCATTTTTTTTCTTTACTATATTAACAAAACAATTCCAATATCTTTTTGGTTAAAGTGTAGGTGACTTAGCACCCCACTGATGCCGATTTTCTTGTCTTCCATAGCATTGCTTTGAATCTAACTTCCATACAAACTCATCAGTGATCCAAACTTCGGAATCAATAGTTGGCCGCATCAGTAAGGGCATAGCAACCAAGGAACATTGATAATAATCCTCAGGGTCAGCCCCACCAGCTTTTTTTTTTTTTGTTGTTGAAATTGGGAAATGGAAGCTTTGCTCCACTATATATGGGATAACCACGTCCGTCCCTAGGCTAGGCACCAAGAGATATCAAAGGAATGGAAACACGGGAGGTGTCTACAAATTAATGTCACAAGTGATTCTTGAACAACCAGCCTATTGCAAAGATGGCAAAGTCGAAAGAAAAACATATTGCGCTAGAAAAAAAAATTCAGGCAATTGAGCACGTACCCTAGAAATTCTAGGTTGATCAAATCTAATCTTCGAAACACTGTCAAAAGAGCCTCAAGACCGACCTAAAGGCAATAGGCCAGGGAACAAGCAAGGATAGTATCATCACTATGTGGCTCAAAACCTGTCTCCTCTAATTCGAGACTAGGCCAAAGCAAGGGTCTACCAATTAAAGGGAAAAGAGAATCACAAGTCAGAGCATGCATCCTACGATGAAATTACAACTTGGACAAAATAATAGACCCACCGCCCAACTTTAGTGGATAAATATCCCAACTGAACAACCATCATTCAGCGTGCATCATATTGAGAAGTTACAACTTGGAGGAAATGATAGAGACCAACTCGCCTAACTTTAGTGGACTACTTATTTATGAAGCACTCCCACACCAGAGTACACAGATGCTCGATCACGAGCACATTTAGAAGCACTCCCAACGAAGCACACATAAGATAACTCAACCACGAATTTTCATTATGACTATGTCATACCCCATATTGAAGCTCACAAATCTTTGTTTCATACTCAAGGTTCTTCCGATATGGCTAAGTCAGGGAAAACCGCTCTGATACCACTTGTTAAGGGAGGACAAACCTGTTAGAGTTATGTGTAAATATTGTAAATAATTAGGTTTCTCTCTTGTTGAGTTTAGGCCCGGTAGGCCCGGCCTGGTAGGGTTGCCTTGTATTCTATAAGTAGGCATTGCCTCTCCCATTAATAATATAACGACTCTTCAAGTCTAACGCTCT
>JBBMEF010000022.1:12190851-12207741 GCA_037832685.1 Sicyos baderoa
GATGGAGTCTATCAATCTGATTTTGATATATTTGCAAATATTTTCAAAAAGTTGCTATTTACTCAATTTTTTTATCTTACTGTAATATACATGCAAATTCCCCTTTCTTATTTGTACTAAAAAAATACTTATTTATGATAGTGGTTAAGTTATCATTTATTTATTGATAAAAAGAAAAGGCTAACATTCAATTGTAACTCACGTTTTTAGTAGAGATGAACGAATTATTATTAAACGGAAAAAAAAAATGTATGCAAGGTAGCTGCATTATTTAACACGTTATTTTTTTATTTTTTTTTTAATATAAAATGAGAGAGACTATAAATCCTACCGTTAGGATCTCACAAATGTCCCATATTGGAAAGTGGGAGAGTCCAACATCAATATAAAAGAGATATGAGTTACTCCCCCTCATTGCCAATTGGTTTTGAGGTGGAACCCCATAGTCTCTAACATGGTATCAGAACCCATAAAGCCCAAACGGGTATTCGGTCCAATAAAATGAAATTGAGATTCAATTCAAGATTGATGAGCCCATATTTCACAAAAATTTAAATTTAAAAAAAAAAAAAATTAAATTACAAAAAATTAAGCACATGTTTCAAATTCAGAAAGTGTATTAGTAGACTAGAATCAAAGAAAGCAATGAGAGAAGTCAAATTTATGAACATTGATCACCAATTAATTTCTGCGGCTTTTCACCATACTTTGTCGCTCTTTTCCTCGACAATTTTTCTTAATCCTTTCTCAACGAAGGATGCATTGCAGTTGCAGATGCCAGATTGCAGATAAGCGACTTCCAATTCAGCTTTTCAGCCACACATTACACTGAATCATCACACATTCGATCGGTATTTTTTTTTTTTTTTTTTTTTTTCCGATCCGTTTGTGTTCTTCGCTGGAACTGATGAGAATTGAATGTTTGAGTAGGAGGAAGATGAAGGAACTAAGTATTTGGATGTGGTGAAGCAATGGCGATCGTTTTTGTCACTGCTAAATCTTGATCTGGAACTGTATGTTTTAATCTCTATTCGATCAATCGGAGCTGCACATCTCAGTCGCATCGTATGAAGAAAACTCTCACTGTGAGTTGAGTTGTTTTTATTCAACTTTTTCTTAATTTCAGTGTTCTATTTGATCACCGTTTTTGGCTTAATCGGAAATTTCCCTTTAGTGTTGAATGCCTGTTGTAAATCTCTGTCTGTTGCTGTTTATATTAATCTTAAACTCGTTTTAATTCGTCGGTTCAACTCGATCTACCTTCTTCTTCTTCTTTCTTTCTTTTTCCCAATTGATCTTAGTTTTTAGCTGTCTTACTGTTATGAAGTAATCGCACGCAAATAACAATCGAGAATTGAAGAAACGCGAGAAAGAAAATATAAATTTCCGTGGTTCACTAACATTGTGTAGCCACGTCCACTAGCAGATGAGTGAAACTTTTTTATTTAGGTGATCGTGAAGAACACAAACGCAAAAGAGGGTGAGAGTTTTAAGAGAGATTATATAGTTAGTGCACATGTCCAAATTGCATAAAGCCCAATATTAAAATATAAAACAGAATTACCAAATGGGTCAGTGCGCAATGATTTCATTGTTTGATTGTAAACCAGCATCACATGTCCGATCCTGAGAATTGGTATATATATATAACAAAATTAGCATATTTTCTAAGTTGTTAGGGAGTTGCGCCAGAGCCCCCACCAGGCAACGGTACCGAGTATTTGTAGCATAACATAGTTCTGAACATTTCGACACTTATTTTGCCCCCAAATTCCTTTGGGTCCTTTGCTCTTTGTAGAAGAAGACTTGGTTACTTTGTTCTTTTTTGACAGCAGGCAGAACAATGAAGTTGGCTACTACCTTTTGATACTTTTAACAATGACTTTATTCTTTCAGCTGGTGGACGTGCTTCTGTTGCTTGCATTGTTTTGTATTGCTCCATGGCTTGCCACAAGCAGTTCTTATTGCAAGCTGACTAATACAGAAGAAATACGACCCCATAGCGTCTCTATCACTGATTTCGGGGCGGTTGGCGATGGCGTCACTCTCAACACAAAAGCATTCCAAAATGCTATTTTCTACCTCAACTCTTTTGCTGACAAGGGTGGTGCCAAGCTTTTTGTCCCAGCTGGGCGTTGGTTGACGGGAAGTTTCGAGCTTATCAGTCATTTAACTTTGTGGTTAGATAAGGATGCTGTAATTCTTGGCTCAAGGGTAAGCTCTTGGATCTTGGTTGAAATTTGGGTAAAAGGGTCTAGCAAGCCAACTTTTTCTTAAACTGGTTGTTAGTTCACTGAAATTCTCTCCTGGCAAGTGCATTTTCCTTCATGCTTTACTATGAAGCTATCCTCATTCATAGTGAGTAGTGACTACTGCTAATCAAAGCCAAGATCAAAGAAACTCGTAGGAAATTAATTCTTAGGTAGGTGGCTACCAGGATGTCAAGGAAACTCGTAGAAAATTAATTCTTAGGTTAGGTAGGTGGCTACCATAGATTGAAGCAATCATCTCTTAGTTCCCCCAAGGTTCTCTTGACCATTAGATTTTTTTTAAAAAAAAGAGATACTTATTGTCTAATGGTTAATCTTAAATGAATTTTAGTTCAATAAGACCAAGGTACAAGATGTAGTGGCATCTTATTGTCTAATGATGAAAGTTCCATAATTTTTCAGGTCTCTGATGATTGGCCGATTATCAAACCGCTGCCATCATATGGTAGAGGACGCGAGTTGCCAGGCGAAAGGCATCGAAGCCTCATCTATGGTTGCAATTTGACTAATGTTGTCATAACAGGTAGCTCATATTAAAAAACAGTTGTGTTCTTCGGTACCCTTTTTACTCTTTTTTCTCAAGAAAAAACCTTTTTACTCCATTGCCGTTACTTTTTACTATGTGCAGGTGAAAATGGAACCATTGATGGACAGGGCAGCGTCTGGTGGGACTGGTTCCGTAGTGAAACGTTAAATTATACGCGGCCGCATTTAGTTGAAATTATGAATTCAACTAGAGTTGTCATCTCGAATCTGACATTCAAGAATTCACCCTTTTGGACCATCCATCCTGTATATTGCAGGTCTTTCCCCTTGGGGAGAAGCATACTGTTCTTTCTTTCCTTGTTTGTTGAACTTGATACTTTATTTATTATGAAGGCATGGAACTGAAGTCTTAACAAAGAATGCAGGGATTTAGAAATAATTTTTCCACTTTGATTGAACAGCAAAGTCCTGGTCCAGAATGTGACAATCCTTGCACCACTTGATTCTCCAAACACAGATGGTATTGATCCAGGTGAGGCACCATGTGCTCTTTACTTCATACTGCCCTTTTAAAACCAGTTCATTAATTTAGAGCATTCTTTATTTCAAAATTATGAGGTGCTACCCTACCTCAGAAAATTGTCGAAAATGTAGTCTTGAATCTGCAAATGTGAACGAACAAGAATGGCAAGAATCGAAAAGTTTTCATATATATTATTTAACTTGAGCCATGAGAAATAGGTAATTCTTTGTCCTATGATGTATCCTGGTGCCACAGTCTAGGGACAGACCACTAGTGCCCCTGGTTTTAGATGAGCAAGAATCGACTGGTCATAAAAAAAGAAGTAGGTAATTCTTCGTAATTCAAGTATGAAAACTTCTAAAAAAAAATTATAGTGATCACCTACCTAAAATAATTTCAAATGTTTGTAGGGATAGGCAGTATGTTCTGTGAGAATAGTCGAGTTACGCGCAAGCTGACCCAGACATTCACAGAGATCAAAATCAAAACTTCTAAAAGATGGTCCCGGCGTTCCTAGAAAGCTGAAAATTTTAATATTATGTGCTTGCTTGTCAGTGGTTCCTGCCTGGCAACCGTCTGTTTGTAGCTTTACATTGTTATCTTACACAAACTTCTCATCTCCAGATTCTTCAGCTGAAGTTTGCATAGAAGATTGCTTCATTAGCACAGGGGATGATCTAATTTCAATCAAGAGTGGTTGGGATGAATATGGCATCGAGTATGCTCATCCGAGTACGAATATAACCATTCGAAGGCTCACGGGGCAAACTCGAAGTAGTGCAGGAATCGCTATTGGAAGTGAGATGTCTGGAGGCGTGTCCGAAATCCATGTAGAAAACCTCCTATTTTTCAACTCGAAAACAGGAATCAGAATTAAGACATCTCGTGGAAGGGGTGGTTACGTGCGGAATATATACGTATCAAACGTGAGCTTGATTGATGTTAACGTAGCCATAAGGATCACTGGTAATTATGGCGAGCACCCTGATTCTTCTTATAACCCGAATGCACTTCCGACGATAGAAAGGATCACAATTAAACACATGAGTGGGGAGAATATAAAAACAGCAGGCCTTTTAGAGGGCATAGAAGGAGATGATTTTCATGATATTTGTCTATCCAACATCACGCTTAATGTGACGTCGAAGCACCCGTGGAACTGCTCGCACGTCCAAGGATTTTCCAACTTCGTTTCTCCAAAGATATGCCATCCTTTGAAGGAAAGAATCTTTCCGCATCATATCTCGGATTGTTACGAGCCACTGAATTTCATGGGAAATTCAGGTGGGAAAAAGAGAGGAGCTGAGGGGGTTGCTAAGGTATATTCATTCAGCATTGTTATCATCAGTCTTTCAATCATTTTGTAATATTCTGAGTGATTGTATGATTGTCTAGTCTCTTGCATGATAGATGAGTTCAACATGGACCGGCTTCATCGAGATCCCGATTGCTTTGCCCGATGAAACAAGTAAAAGCTAAGAGCTGCGCGGTCGGCACTTTCAGATGGCAGGCACAAAAATCAAATGGTATTTGTTTTCTGTAACTTTGTGTGCAGCAAACTAATAATGGAGTGATTAATTAGATAAAATATAGGCTCTGAGAGAGTTTCTTTCTCACATTTGTAGCCACCCTAAGAAAACAACAAAAGTTTGTGTGAGTGAGGATTGCTTTCTTTCTGTGGATGTAATGTATGAATTGAAAATTTCTTATATGATCTCATATTGAAGTAAGATTGTGATGTCAAACAAGATTTTCTTTTGAAGAAGACTTCAAGAATAGCTACTCGAACCATCATGGAGTGGCCTAGTGGTCATGAAGGGCCTTAATAACAAGGTGATCAGTTCAATTTCAATCTAGGGTGGTTACCTACATAGTATATAATTTCCTACAGATTTCTTTACAACCAAATAGTGTAGGATCAAACAGTATATCTCAGAACAATAGTCGAGGTGAGCTATAGCCGGAAGAGTCACGAATAAAACATAATAATAAATATAAAAAAAACACTTTGTTTTAGGAAGGCCATTGCTTCTATACTCGGTGCTTCGAGGATGCGTATGTTGAAGTGGCTAAGGCTAGGTCCGTGTTCATAGAGCCAAGCAAATGCTTCCTCGGGCTCGAAACCATCTTCGAGTTCGAATAAGCAAACGCAATGTCTCATTCCACAATATGGATTTCAAACATTTGTGATCAGGATGTGAATGATTCCAATTTTTGGTGCGAGTTTCTACCGACCAAGAAGTCACTCGTCGCCAGTGCCAAAAACGAACTATGGGTTTTGGAGGGTAATTTGGCTTCCTAATAATCCTTACCTCCGGTAAATATCTCTTACTAACTATCATTATATTTTTAACGAACAAAAATAAAATTTGATTTTGTTCGAAAAACATAAATTGTTATAAATTTTAACTGGTTAGTAGTAAGAATTTTAATGTCATTGTTGATTTGAATTATATTAAAATACATTAAATTCCGTAGAAAACAAGAACTTTAATTCTTTTTCATGTTTTTAAATGGATTGAATTGCAAATTCTAGGCTAGTGTCTAATGTTATTAAGTTCCTAAATTTTAAGTTGATAAATAATAATAACCCCTTGAGTTGTAGAATTGGGTTTAAACTCTAAATTTAAAAGAAATTATAATCCTCTTAAACTTTCAATTTTGTGTCCAATATATCGATAAATGTTCATTTTATTTTTATTTTTTTTGAGTTCGACACAATATTTAGAAGTGAGGGGTTTCGGATGGATACTAGGTCGTTACTAGGGTACTACCTCTTTTGACTTCATCTTATAACTTCTTTATTTAATTATTTTAATTTATATGAGTTTAAATTTATGACATCTTGATCATAAATAAACACTCAATATCGTACTTATTTACAAATTAAACAACAAAAAGAAAAATTGAGCTTGAGCTCACAGAACAAATTGATAATATTTTTTCTCAATAAAAAAAATATTTAATATTTATAAAATTCATGAACATACCCCACTAAATTCAATTTCGAATAGAAATATTATTTAGTTTTTTTTTTCCTAAAAAATTGATAAATTAATATAATTTTTTTTAGAGCAATATAAAAACTAAAAAGGACACAAAATTAAGTTTATTTTTCTCGGTATATTTTTAAAGTCCAAAGACAAGACAGAAAATTGGTAAATATAAACTTGAAAATATAAGAATATAGAAACATATTCCCATTCTAAAGGGGCTGTTCACGAACCACCGGCGCAGAATCGGCGCTCCGACGAACTGGCGCCGAGCGTCAAAAAATCTGTAGAGTTCATAATTGTTGCTCAAAATACTGTGAATTTGTACAATTGCAAGTTCAAGGGATTCTGTAAAAGCTGGAAGAGCGCAATCATGGCAGTTCCAGGCGCGAAGTTGAAGCATATCAATTCGAAGAAACACTCACAAATCTGAAGTTCGATTTCACTTTTCTGTGATCTGGTAAGCAAATTACACTGTTGGATTCTTGTTTCTGTGTTCAATTTCTCCAAAATGACGTCTCCAGGTTGGTTTTGTTGCAGCGATCTGATTGACGCCGGCGCCGTAAGGGCGGTGGTTTTGTATTTTGAGCTCGTTTCGTGATATGGAAGCTGTGGCTGAGGGGTTGTGGAGGCTGGCGGATTACCACGAGAAGAAGGGGGAAATTGGGAAGGCGATTAAGTGTTTGGAAGCGATTTGTCAAAGTCAGGTGTCGTTCTTTCCCGTCGTCGAGGTCAAGACTCGGCTTCGAATTGCTACTCTTCTGCTCACTCATTCTCACAATGTCAATCACGCCAAATCCCATCTTGAACGCTCTGTATGATATGTTATCTTTTTGCCTGTATTTTTTTTTTTATATATACTGGTCGGGCTAGCTTGCGTGCACCTCGATGACAAATATAATGGGACATACCGCCAGACCTTATAACATTTGGATGTCAATGAAATTAGTAGAAAATTAATGTCTAGATGGCCGGTGAATCCATCAACTCTTAGTTTCCCCCTGCCCACTTGACCACTAGTTGATTTAGAGCAAGAAATCATCGTGAGTTGACCTAGTGGTAGGGGTGAAAGAGGGTCTTGAAAATCTTAAAGGTTATAGATTTCATTCATAGTGGTCACCTAACTAATTCCCACGGGTTTTCCGACAGTCAAATGGTGTAGGATCAGACAATTTGTCCCGTAAGCATAATTGAGGTGTGTGTAAGCTGGTTCGGACACTCACGTATATATGAAAATTGATGTAGGATTATCATTGATGGGTTTTGTTTTGTGGCAGCAATTGTTGTTGAAATCGATTCCATCATGCTTCGAGTTGAAGTGCCGGGCTTATAGCTTATTAAGTCAGTGTTATCATCTTGTTGGTGCTATTCCTCCCCAGAAACAGATTCTATATAAGGGTCTTGATCTCACTAATTCTGCTGGCCACGAGTAAGCACTCATCCTATTCTTTATGCCTAATTTACTCTTCCTTCATTTTGCTAAGTAACATAATTTTACAGAAAAATCCCTAAGGGACGGCCTTGTTGGTACAGGCTTGAGGTCTCGGAAGTTATACGTTTGAAACTTACGAGTGAACTTAATTATAAAATCTCTTGTTATCTCCCCGTAGTAGTGGTGGTTAAGCTCTAATTCTCCGGTTATCAACAACAACAAAAAAAAAAAATCACTTCCAGAAACTAATTCTTGCCTATCATTGTAAAGAATCAATCCGTTTTCTGTTTCTCTCTTTTTTTCCCTTTTTTTTTTTATGGTAATAATGGGTTAGTCTGCAAATATTTTGTTTAGTGTTTATCGACTTTCCTTATCGGTTGTTTTCTTTTTTTACTCATCGAAGACTGTCAGTGAAGCTGTGGTCTTGCAACTTCAATGCACAGCTAGCAAATGCTCTGATCATTGAAGGAGACTATCAAAATTCAATCTCTGCCTTAGAGTCGGGATACTTATTATCAGTTGCGATATGCTATCCTGAACTGCAGGTTGGTATCTAAATTTCTGTTTGTGTGTGCTCAGTGCTCATATTTCTTGTTCTTCTCTGACAAGCCTCAAAGGGAAGGAGTCTCATTGAATCGAATATTTATCTAGCTATGACGGGGGCTCACACCATTTCTCCTTTCAAATACTATTGCTTTGTTAATCTTATTAATTATTGGACACGCTTTGTAATTCCTTGATAGAACTTTTGTAACTCATGTTTTTCATTTATCAATGAAAGTCTTTGTTTCCTATAAAAAAAAAAAAACATATTTCTTGTTCTTCTAGAAGCGCATCTTCTTGTCGTGTCGTTTATTTCGCTTTTGAGTGGCATTGATTTGTATGTTCCATTATTTTATGGCTTGTACTTGTTATATACATCTAACTAGTTGCCTTGGTATCATGCTTGAAAGATGTTTTTTGCAACTTCTATCCTTCATGTGCACCTCATGCAATGGTATGATGATACTTCTGTTGAACAAGCTGTTAACAAGTGTGATGAGGTCTGGGAATCCATTGAACCTGAGAAAGTAAGTGCATTTCTTCCCTTCTTCTATGATCTCCCTAACTCTATGTTCAAAAGTATATTTTTGTTCTAATTGGAATTTTGTACACTGACTTATTGTTTCTTCACTCCTTGTTGCTCGCTCCTTAATACTCCAATAAAGAGACAACGGTGCCTTGGTTTATTATTTTACAATGAGCTGCTGCACGTATTTTATCGACTTCGGATCTGTGACTACAAGAATGCTGCTCAACATATAGATAAATTAGATGCTGCTATGAAGGCTGATTCGCAACAAACACAGTACATAGAGGATCTGACAAAAGAAATGAATGCGTTAAATCAGAGTCTCTCCAGGTCCGACCTGCATCGTAAAGATAGGTTGGCTCTCACTGAAAAACACGCTCAGCTTCAGGATCAGCTTAGAAATATGACTAGACCAACTTCCACAGGCAAAGAATCTCTAGAACCTGGACATTTTGGAAACATAAGAAGAACGTCTAGAGACAAGCTTGAGTTGGCACCATATCCTATTGACGGGGAGTGGCTTCCAAAAACTGCTGTTTATGCACTTGTGGATCTTATGGTTGTTATCTTTAGCCGGCCTAAAGGACTTTTCAAAGAGAGCGCAAAACGAATTCTATCTGGAATGCATACTATCAAAGGTAATTATCTTAGAATGTTCATGCTTTACTATTACCGATACGGCGATACCGAATATAAGTTTGTGGTTTGATTAACACTACTAATCATGGAGCATTTTGGTTGAAGTTAAGGTTGTCTCCTAATTATTCAATTAGGAAACTCTCATCCTTTGTTTTTGTAATCTTTTAGGTCTTCTAAAGTTTGTATTAAAAATTAATTATCATAGAGTGACCTAGTGGTCAAAAGGGCTTGGGAAACGAAGATGTGATGGGTTCAATTCATGGTAGCCACCTATCTAAGAATTAACTTCCTACGAATTTCTTTGACATCCAAATATTGTAGGTCAGACGGTATGTTCTGTAAGAATAGTCGAAGTGCGTATAAACTGGTATGAACACTCATGGATATCAAAGAAAAAAGTTTGTATTAGGATAGTGTTTTTTCTTACAATTGTTGGGGGCAAACCATTTGGATACTTACTGAAATTCATTTCCCCCCCTAATTTTGACATTGAAGCAATTATATGTTTCTTGCAGAGGAGTTGGCAAAGCTTGGGATAACTGATGGTGTAAGAGGTAAAACTTGAAGTTAGAGTCCTATTCATACTTCTGCTTCTTAGAGTTGAATTTAATTTGTTTGTTTTTAAATGCATATTGTGTAAAAGGTAAAAAAAATCTGAGTTTTTTCCATGAAAAATATTTGCCACCGTTTAACCTGCAAATTTGTTTTTGCCTCAAGGACCTCATTATTGTTGTATCCAACCTAAATTATTCAAAATGTTCTTGAAGTTTGAGGTTAGTTTCAAATATATGCTTATCATTTAAAAAGTTTCACTTCTACCCTTTATTAAAAAATAAATAAATAAATATGCCCACAAGCAATGTTTTCGTTAAATTAAGACGATATTGCTCTCAAACGTCTCCCTGACCTTGCCCCTCTCTCCGAGCCTACGCCATTGACGACGATGATGATGTTTTTAATTGTAGCTATCTCCCTAAGCTACAATTTTGTTCTATCAAGGTCGAAACCAAATGCAGAATGAAGCTACAATTTTGTTCTATCAAGGTCGAAAAACAAGTCTTTCTTCTGCAGCTTCGATATGAACCACCGGAGAAAAAGATATGCCCTTTCAACCGTTTCATTGCTACTTGAGAGAACAACATTGCACATTTAGTTTATGGCCAAGTTGATTATCTAAATAGTTTTGAAAAATATCTTATCCAAGCTAAATGTTTAACATATTTTTCAGCCACCCCATGATTCCATATTTTCTTTTACTTATAAAAGCTACTTTGGTTCTGGAATTTCATTTGATTGTATATCTTGCACATTTCCATTTTGTAATAAAAATAATAATTTTATAAATTATTAACTCTGAAATTTTGTGTTTAGCAGAAGTCAGTTTGCAACACTCTGCCATATGGATGGCTGGCGTTTATTTAATGCTTCTTATGCAGCTTCTTGAAAACAAAGTAGCCATCGAGCTGACGCGCTCCGAGTTTGTTGAGGCACAAGAGGCAAGGACTAGGAATTTTTTTTCATTCATTATTGCTCTTCTTTTCATTTAAGTCTGCTCACTATCTTATTGGATTTCAAAAAGAAAAAAAAATCTTGTTGCTATTACTTGAAAGAGCACTGCTCCCCTTCGCGTGATTGCCGCACACTATTTTTCGATAAAGTTTCATCATTCAAGTATTCATTTGTCCATTGTCCACTTAAATCGTGTTTTTACTTACTCTTTCGTTGATATTTGCATTAACTAGGATGCCTTTATATCCATTCTTAGGATGTTTCTGCTTTTCGTTCCATACTCCTTGTAGGAGAGTGTATCCTTCGAACATTTTTGTTTCTTTTTATTAATCGATTAAAAATCTGTTTCTTATTAAAAAAATATACGTGACGAAGTCCAAAGGAGATAACCGGATGTTTGTTTCCCTCTCGATTGGAACTTGCATCTTCCATCTAAATGCATGTATTTATGCAGGCTTTGGTGCAGATGAAGAATTGGTTCTTGCGCTTCCCTACAATTTTACAGGCATGTGAGAGTATGATTGAGATGCTTAGAGGCCAATACGCTCATTACGTTGGTTGTCACCACGAAGCAACCTTCCATTATATTGAAGCCGCAAAGGTATTCGTACTTTCTACGAAGTCATTCTGTTGTTACTATCATTTTTTGTTAATTAAGTCTCTTGAATGATTATAATATAGCTTACAGAGAGCAAATCAATTCAAGCAATGTGCCAAGTCTATGCAGCTGTCTCTTATATCTGTATTGGCGATGCGGAATCGTCTACGCAGGTAACATTTTCCCTATAAATGGGGGGTTTAATCTCTTATAGTAGCATATTTGGAGTCATAATAAACTTCTTTGGATTAGATTTCTTGGAGAAATCTTTTGTTCTTTATGCTACAATTACACCATCACAACATTTATTGTTATTTAATTATGTTCTCATTTCAATAGAGAAAAAAATCTCTTATTTTATCTGTTTATTGATTGTAAGTAGCATTACAGGCGCTTGACTTGATTGGACCAGTTTACAGAATGATGGATTCTTTCGTCGGAGTTCGAGAGAAAACCAGTGTTCTTTTTGCTTATGGCCTCTTACTGATGAAGCAACATGATTTACAAGAAGCAAGGTACTTTCTTCTTCTTTTTTCATTTACAAGATGCATATCTCCCGGTGCCTGGTCTGGGGACAGGTGTGGTTACCCAAGTTGTAGTGGAGCAAAGCTTCGATTTCCCAATTTAAAAAAAAAAAAACCCAAAGAACTCAATATTATTCTAGTGTGCTCAACTGTCACTCACTACCTTAAAATAAAACCAGCCTCACCTTCTATTTATTTTGTGCCTATTTATCATGTGATTGATGTTGGGAAGGAAGCATGCCAACCAACAGCTAAAAGGGTGTCTGTTTTTCGTCTTCTACAGAAATCGATTAGCGAAAGGACTACAATTGACCCACAATCATTTGGGGAATCTTCAACTTGTTGCACAATATTTGACAATCCTTGGAAGTTTGGCACTTGCTTTACATGACACTGTGCAGGCCAGAGAGATATTGAGATCATCTTTAACATTGGCAAAGAAACTCTATGACATCCCAACTCAGATCTGGGTCCTCTCAGTTTTAACAAGTATGCATATGATATATATATATTCTTTCTAGACACTATTAACATTTTAGCAGAATAAGAAGATTATCACATAAGGCACCTAGAAATAGAATGAAGAACACCTGCTGAGAGCAACTCAGGACCTTTTTTCGCATATTCATAATTTCGTAGACGTCTATATTTGAGTTTGAGTATTAGAATGATAAACAGCCCATTCCCAAAAGGTTACGAGTGTGTGCGAAGAAGGGAGCAGGTGCGTGAAGGGTAGTTTGCGTTTGTTAGAGAATTTGGGTCATACAAGGGGAAGAGTTTGTGAGAGGGAGAGGGTATCTTTTTTCTGCATTTTCTGCTTGAACATTCTCTGCGCAGAATTCGGGTGAGGCGAGGAGCTCTCAAGTCTCTCTTGTTGCTGGTTAATAAATTGTTGGCTTAGGCCTAGCCTAACCTAACCTAATATTCTGTCTCCAGAAACATTTTGTTACACTTTCTGATCCAGTTAATGTGTGTATGTATGAAAGCAATAGACATACAAATTCATTTTTCTTTCTTGATGTTTTCACAGCTCTATACCAAGAGTTGGGTGAAAAAGGAAATGAGATGGAGAACGGGGAATATCTAAGCAAAAAGGCAGATGATCTACAAAAGAGACTGGTTGATGCGCATTCATCCATTCATCACATCGAATTGGTAAGTAAGGCATTCATGTTGCTTTATTGTTTTGATGATTAGTCACTGGGTCATCATGGATCATAGGTCGAACCATCATGGAGTAGCTCAATTGGTCAAAGAGGGCTTTGAGGTGCATAAGATGATGGGTTCAATTCATGGTGGCCACCTACTTAGGAATTAATTTCCTACGAGTTTCCTTGGCATCCAAATGTTGTAGGGTCAGGCGGTATGTTCCGTGACATTAGTCGAGACCCGAACAGTTACAGATATAAAAAAAAAAATGGATCATAGGTCGACTTAGTGGTCAAGAGAGGTTAGGAAAACTAAGAGTTTATGTGTTCAATCCATGATGTGGCCACTTATCTAAAATTTAATTTCGAATATGTTTCCTTAACAATCAAATATTGTATGATCATATAGTTGTCTCGTAAAAATAGTCTTGATGTTCGTAAGCTGACTTAAGCCACTCACAAATATTAAAAAATAAATGTAAGTGAGTTCGATGCATGGTAACCAGCAGCTACCTAGGAATTAATTTTCTACGGTTTGGTTTTCTTGACATCCAAATGTTGTAGGGTCAGGAGGTATGTCCTGTGACAATAGTCGAGGTGCGTATAAACTCGTCCATAGAGAGTCACGGACAAGTACTATATATTGATTTTAACCCCCTCTTGTGTATTTAGATTGACAAAGCCAGGCTTGAAATTCAACAACTTAGAGAGGTTGACATCAAACGTGGCGGGCCGACCTTTGATATACCAGAATCCATTGGTGTATCTGTTCCATTAGACACTGGAAGACGTGGAAAGAGGAAAATTTAGGGCTTTTGCTTTCCAATTTTTTGTATTTTCTTCATTTTGAACCATTGATTGGCTTGTAAATATTAAATTTATTGTCCACTTAATGTTATTATTTACAGATAGACCTAGGAGTGCAAAAGCCAATCAAAGGCTAGGCACTGAACTGACTCGTTCGGTACCTTTTTTAGAACTTTTTCGAATTTGGGAATTCGAAGCTATACTTAATTATAATTGGTGTAATCATGTCCGTACTTTGACTAAATTCCAAGAGACACCGAACGATTGGACTTAAATAGAGATACGATAGGTATCCACAAATTAATGTTATAAATGAGTTTCGAATCTGAAACTTTGAAGAAGTACATCTTCAAAACTCAAGTCTCTCATGCTGGTGCCACTCTTTGACGACGTTTTGTTTTCACAATTTTAGTATTTGAAAAGTTGAAGGATTTGGGTTCGTCTCTAATTAAACGTTTGATAATCAAATCGAGCTGAGTCCAACCACAATAATTCAACAATAATAATTAGCATCTTGCATCTATCATTAGGTTTGAATCTCTAAAGACCAATATTTTTGGTGTACTACTTATTGAAATAGACCAAGCAACACATGACAACTTTGTTTTTCTTTTCTTTTCAACATGTATGATAAAAAAAAAAAAGGCAAAATATTTCCGCACAAAATTAAAACTAATTTATTTGTAACAGGAAAATCCAAACTGGGTTATATAGTTGAGTTCTATCAGTCAGTGATAGATTTCTATTCGTGGTAGACTCAAACTCTCATTAGTTGAGTTCTATCACCAATAGAAAATTATGCGTGAATTATTTTAGAAATTGTGTCGATAGAATGTGTTGACGAGGGTAAATTTTCAACCAAAAATTGTATGAAAATATTTTGCAAAAAAATAACAAATCGATTAGAAGGTTTTGTAACAATTGGAATTAAAAGAGTTCATGGAAGAAAGGGGGGAAAATAAAAATAAAAAAGGGGGAAAGTAGTATAATCGATTAAAAGATTGTTTCTTCAACAACAAAAAAAGACTCGATCCGTGACCGTTCGGGCTAGACATACCATCTGACCGTACGACATTTGTTCATCAAGTCACATCAATGATGAACTTGAGAAATGGTCTAAGGTGAGATAAATACACTTAGGTTTGGTTTTAAATCCTAATTACAATGTGAGAAACATTCTAATCTTACATGATGAATCCTTTACGCTATAAACACGAAACGTTTGTCGAAATCGACAGTCTACAAAAATTAGTACCTGGTTCAGTTCGAAGATTCCAAGATCAAAATCAATCCGAGCTTTCATCGTAATCTCCACATTCATCTCCATTCTTCTCCGGTCATCTTCCAATCGCAGCGCCTTCGGATCTCCCTCCACGTGCATCGTCACATTCAGAAGCGTTGCGTTTCCAGGCGCTTGAGCGAATCCGGACACCACATTCTGCCCTAATTCCACATCCTCCGACGCTAAATTCACCTCCATGTCGCTGTAACTCAGCGCCATTTTCTCATTCTTGTTCCAGAACGCGATCGACATCAGAACTCTTGCGTCTAGGAAAGAAGTGTCCGGATCTGTGGCGTTTTGGATCGCGAATTCGGACAGATCCAGAGTTCTTACTCTGATTTCTGGTAATCCTGATTCGAGGACGGAGGTTAGAATCACGACGAGGATGAGAGCGGTTAGAGCGATTCCGAGCACGGCGATGCAGATCCAACCGCAACAAGCTAGGCCACAGAATTTGAATCTGCGGCGGCGGTGTTTGGGAAGGGAGTCGGAGAAGACGACGCGGCGAGAGGAATTAGGTTGGATTGGAAGGGGGGAATTCGGTTGAGGAGTGAGATCGTGATTCATTGTTGAAATTGGAACAAGAGATCGAGCTCTTGTGCCCGGCCGGCGACGACGACGGCGGTCCGATGGTTGCGAATTGTAAAAGCGATTAGGATTTTGCTCCGGCAATGATCTCCATCGGGAAAAAGCTAAAATTAAGAAATTGGACGGGTTGAAGTGTATATCTATTTATAGTAAATTAGGGTTGGTTCAAATCTCGCGGTTTTTCTTTCTTGCAACAAGAGCAAATCTCTCCCATCAATATTTTCAAACTTTTTTTTAAACATTTTCAAACATATATAAATATATAAACCTAAAAAAATGTTTTTCTTTTTAAAGGATATCGGAGGAAGAGAGATTTGAATTTGTAGTGTTATGCTCAAGTTTAAGATGTTTATAATCGCAGGTAATTAAGTATATGGTAGTTGTTCGAAAGGATGATTTTTATTTTTTATTATTTGCTCTAATCCAATTCAACACCAGTGTCATAAATTCGATCTCTAAGATCGCTATTTGTAATCTCTCTTTCCAACTTATACCCGGTTAAATTGCTAATTTTCAATTAATTTTTATTTTATCAATTATTTAACTCACATTATTATTATCATTTGACATATGAAAAGTTTTAACTAACTACGAACAATAAAGATCAATAACTCACATTATTATTTGATATTATTATTTTTATTTGGGGAATTTGCAGGTATATTATAATAAGGCAAAATAATTATATAAATAGCAAAATAATGAAAATATTTACAAATATAGCAAAATCAGATTTATAAACTCTATCAATAGTGTTTAATAGACTCCATCAATAGTATCTGATACAGTCTATCAATAGTATCTAAACAAAATTGCTATATTTACAATATTTTTAAAATGTTGCTATAATTCTAATGTGGGGTAGGGAATTTGCTATAAAGTGCAAATTCTCTTTTTATTTTATCAATTATTTAACTCACAATATTATTATTATCATATTTGAAAGGGGAATTTGCATGTATATTACAATAAGATAAAAAAATTGAGTAAATAGCAACTTTTTGAAAATATTTGCAAAT
>JBBMEF010000022.1:12211977-12232228 GCA_037832685.1 Sicyos baderoa
GGGTGGGAAAAGTTGAAAGAGTGGGTGGGTTTTTTTTTTTTTTTTTTTTTTTTTTTTTTTGGTACTGCTCTGCTTATTATAGTCATGTCGTCTCATCAGTTGACATTTCATTGCACTTCCTTAGCAAACAACTGCAGCATTTCCAAGATGCGTTTTACATTCTGTTGCAATATGTTACTGCTTCATTATTGGGTTCTTTCGATTTCACTTTTTTTTGCCTGGAACAGGATAGGATCAGCTCGATATTCAGCTTCGCCACTTACGTTTTCTGTTTTTAAAGAATAGATAATTAATACTATTTTTTTTAATCATTATATGACGCGTAGCATCAATGCGTCATCATTGAGGCGTAAGCCTCTTATGATCCTAAGAAGGCATAAACCTCGAGGCTAAAAGTCAAATTATCCCCTCCATAACTTTTTATATTGGTTTTCTGACCTTGTCCAAGTTATACACTATGGTTGTTAGGAATCATAAGATTGGGATAATTACCGTGTTTCCATATTTAATTGCGGCAGGTGCTTGATTAAGCTGGTGTGCAGTTATCTGGAGTGGCGGTCGTCCAGGTGCTACGTTCAATATGGACCCTGAAATCTATAAAGCACGTCTCTTCATGCAAGAGAGAATGTAAGACTTCAAATTTGTTTTATAATAAAACCAGAAGAAAGTTTGTGCAATTGGGAATTATGTTGTTTTTACTGTTTACTTGATTGGTTTTTAAGTTTTTATGAATAGATTTTATTTTCTGATCCGTAGTACTGTTAGGCCTTAATTTTATAGTTTATATCTTCTGTTTTTTCAGCTATGGGATTTTATTACAGCGGCATCAACGACCCATTGATGACACACAGAAGCTGAAGTTTAAGGATATCGTGAAGCGCTTAGAGGAGGGCCTTTTTAAAACTGCTCATAATAAGGTTTCCACCCCCACCCCTTAGAAAAAAAAGAATTCCTTTACTACTAAAATGTTGAAGAAGAATGGAGAGACCACCTCTTATTTGGTTTTATCTTCCATGTCTCAACTAACAAACATGTTAACCTTTTACCTACTGTGGTGCTAAGTAACTTTGGAGTTCATATATTTTTTCTGTGAATAAAATTTGCTGTTATGCTAATATGAATAGGATGACTATATGAACATGGAGACTCTGGAAGCTCGCCTGCATTCTTTGATCAAGCGTCCGCCCCCTAATAATCAGAACCAGCAATATCAGCAGGTGGTTAGTTCTTCTTCTGGAATAAGTCAGATGATTCCAACTCCTGGAATGGCTCACAGTGGGAATTCAAAAATGACGGTTGCAACTTTGGATGATTCTAATATTTCTGCTAGTGCTAGCTTAGCACCTACGACTGCTAGCACAGGAAGTATCATGCCAACTGGTGGACTAAATGGTGGTTCCTTCAACAGAGTTGATGGTACATTCCACTCATAAAATTATTTTCCCTTGTCAAGTTCTGCTTTTATGAAAAAACATTTTACATCTTTCTTTGCAGGTTCCTTGTCCAATGGATATCAGCAGTCTCCTAGTTATTCAGTTGGGTCTGGTGGAACTATATCTTCTGCTGGTGTACAAAGGATTGCAAGTCAAATGATTCCTACACCTGGTTTCAGTAATAACATTAACCATATAAACAGCAACCAGTCTTATATGAGCAGGGACTCTTCGAGTAATGGTAGTGGGCTTCCCAGTGTTGAACCTACAGGGATGTCTCAAGGGCAATTGCAGAAACAGCATATTGGTGGTCAAAACAGTCGTATATTACACAATCTTGGTAGCCAAATGGGTAGTGGAATAAGGTCTGGCTTACAGCAGAAATCTTATGGTCTTACAAATGGAGCTGTAAATGGTAGCTTAGGATTAATGGCTGGTAATGTACAACTTTTGAAAGAATCTAGCGCCTCAGAGGGCTATCTTAATGTCACGTCGTTTGGTAATTTAACCAAACCCGGGCAACAATCCTTTGATCAGAATGAGAAATCGTTGGTGCAAGGTATTATTTCTCTTTATCTTTATTGGCTCCGTTCATTTTGTTTTGCAGTTCTTGATGAAATTTGAAATATCACTTCATGACTTTATTTGTGAAACGATCAATTCCTTTTGGCAGGCGATGGATATGGGATGAATACCACTGATTCTTTTGGGTCTGAAAATTTGTATGGCTCTGCAACGTCTGTTGGAGCGATGATGACTGCTCACAACCCAAACTCGACTAATTATCCATCTATATTTAAAACCAGTTCATCTTTCTCCCCTAACCAGTCAAATTTTCATGGAACTCAACAGGGTACTCACTCCCCCCTCATTGATGGGTCAGATAAGATGAATTTCCAACCTCCACTATCTTCCAGGGAAAACATGATTGATTCTCATGCGCAACAACAGTTTCAACAACAGCATCACCAATTTCAATCACAACAACCATATCTTCAACAATCGAGTGTTCAGAAACAGCAAATTCAACCTCAGCAGCACCTATTAAATAACAGTTCTCTTAGTCAGGTTCAGTTAGCGTCAAACATGGGCAGTCATGTGAAGCAGGAACTGGGTGGGGAGCATCATAGTGGGCCTTATCAGCCACAAGTCACTGAACATTTTCCACTACCTGAGACACATAACCAATTTCATCAGAATTCTAGTGAAGACTGTGTGAGGAACACTCAATATCTTTCAGTTTCATCTAGCCTGAGTGATACTTGCTCCCCAATTTCTCAAAGTTCTCAACAGATGCAACAATTTCTTAATCCACATCTAATAAATTCAAATTCTCAAAATCGTTTTAGCACAGATGCAACTTTGCAGGGTCAATGGCATCCTCAATCACAAGATAGGAATCACAGGGAAGGGAGCATTGTTCATGAGCAAAATGTCCAACATGATTTCCATAATAAGGTATCTGGCCACGATAAAGTGCAGTGTGATAATTTACCTATAGAAGGATCAACGATTGGGCACTCTGTTGTTGTTAAAACTAAATCTGAGCCTCTTAATTCCGTTAGTGCAACCTGTCAGAATAATGATAGTGTTCACCAGTTTAGAAATCAGCAGAAATGGCTTTTGTTCTTGCGACATGCCCGTCACTGTGGTGCTCCTGAAGGGAAATGTGTAGAACATAACTGTATCACTGTTCAGAAATTGTGGCAACATTTTGATAAATGCAGTTCTTCTCCATGCAAATATCCACGTTGCCAACATACCAAGGTATTGCTTCATCATCACAAGCAATGTAGAGATCCAAACTGCCCTGTTTGTATTCCTGTTCGAAGCTATATTCAGAACCGAAAGAAAGCGCGTGTCCACAATGCATCTAATTCAAGTGTGCATAAATCAACCAATGGGTTCCCTAGCTCCCGTGATACTCCAGACAATTCCACTAGGTTTATTTCGAAGACTGTTCAGGGTACTGAAACTTCAAAAGATCTGCAATCTTCTCTTAAACGCATGAAGATAGAGCAGTCTTCTCAGTCTCATGTTCCTGAGAGTGAGAGTTCGGCAGTTTCCACTTCTGTTATGAGCGAAAGACATATGTCTTTGGATGTGCAATGCCAAAGTTATCAGCATGGTGATGTTACTATGGCTGTCAAGCATGAGCCTGTAGATGTAAAAATGGATGTGCGGCAGAGTTCTACTCTTGAAAGCCATAGTGATTTGAAGGAGGCTAATGCGGAAAATAATTGCAGCCAGAGGTCTGATAATGACCTCGATGAGTTTTCTAGTTTACCAAAGCAACAAAATGTTAAAATTGAGAAAGAGACAGAGTCAACCATACAAGATCCTTCAACACATGTCACTGAGCAGACTGCCGCCCCCAAGTCTGGCAAGCCAAAAATTAAAGGGGTGTCACTAACTGAATTGTTCACTCCAGAACAAGTGAGAGATCATATCACTAGTCTCAGACAGTGGGTTGGCCAGGTTAGTTAACAAGTTGTTTTTTTAAAATTAGTCAATTAATTATTTAGTTTTAATGTCATTGAATTTTAATGTCTTCTTATCATAGATCAGGATGTTTTATTTGGTACTTCTATTTTAATCTAGGAAACAAACTTTTCATCGGAATTGTATTTTTGGATTCTTTTTGTGTTGGATTTTTTTCTCAGTTGAGAAGAACCAATCAAAAAATTCATTTTATCCTTTCTAAGATTTAAGATTCTTTATATCCCCAAGGGGTGGCAGAGTGGTTGAAGACTTGAGCTTTGAAGGTATGCTCCCTTCAAAGTCCCAGGTTCGAAACTCACCTGTGACATACTCCTATGTCTCCGGTGCCTGGCCTATGGATGGATGTGGTTACCTTATTTCAAAAAATGATTTAAGATTCTGTAGGGGGGTAAAGGATACAAAGATAAATTAGAGAATAAGTTTGTAAAAAAAAAAAAAAACTATTAATACTAAAAAGTATGTTTATGTATGGCATAGAGTAGTTACATTTAGGAACTTATAGTGGTTATATGTTAATATATTAGGTTCTTCAAAATATTTGGTTTTGCGTCAATTCACAACCCAGAAATTGTCATTGTTTCTTCTTTAAAAAAGAAAAAAAATGAAACAGTCCTTGAGTTCTAAGAGTTTTTTCATTTGCAACCTTGATGAAAGTAGTAATATTCATAGGTGAATGGGGTCATTTATGTTTCATTTATGATGAGTTTTTTTTTCTTCAAAAACCATTTTTTAATGCTATGTATTATGGGGTACTAAACCTGTGATCAAGTGCACTATTCTATCTCAAAACTTCTTCTTTTACATTTTTTCTCCAGAGCAAATCCAAGGCTGAGAAGAATCAAGCAATGGAACAATCAATGAGTGAGAATTCCTGTCAATTGTGTGCAGTTGAGAAACTTACTTTTGAGCCACCACCTTTATATTGCACGCCATGTGGTGCTCGTATAAAACGAAATGCAATGTATCATACGTTTGGTGCTGGTGATACACGACATTATTTTTGTATTCCATGTTACAATGATGCTCGTGGAGACGCTATAGTTGCTGATGGGACCACTATTCCCAAGTCAAGGTTAGAGAAGAAGAAAAATGATGAAGAAACTGAGGAATGGGTATGTTTTATTTGCACTATGCTATGTTTGATTTTAGTTAATTTTCTTTTGCTTCTTTTAGCCTTCTAACTACCCAATGCTTTCTTTCAGTGGGTTCAATGTGATAAATGTGAAGCATGGCAACATCAGATTTGTGCTCTTTTCAATGGTCGAAGAAATGATGGTGGTCAAGCCGAGTATACCTGTCC
Organism: Sicyos baderoa; assembly: GCA_037832685.1. Lineage (NCBI taxonomy): Eukaryota > Viridiplantae > Streptophyta > Magnoliopsida > Cucurbitales > Cucurbitaceae > Sicyos > Sicyos baderoa. Next base: position 12,217,213 of record JBBMEF010000022.1, read on the forward strand.
AAATTGTCATGTTGAAGAAATTGAAAGAGGAGAGCGTATACCATTACCTCAAAGTGCTGTTCTTGGCGCCAAAGACTTGCCTAGAACAATTCTTAGTGATCACATAGAACACCGGTTAGTTCGAAGATTGAGACTGGAAAGACTAGAAAGGGCAAGGATTCAAGGGAAAAGTTATGATGAGGTGATTTCAACTAAACGATCTCTTTCTTTCAAACATGTTGGGAAGGATGCTTTGTTGGATATAAGTTATCTTTCTTATCTGTCTTCATTATGATTTTTTTTAAATCATGAATTTCTATGAAATGTGATAAAAAAAAGTTTTTAACTATGCTCACCTTTTGATATAATGCCTTTTGGAACTTCTTTTGTGGCTTATGAAGAGGGAATGTTTTCCTTCTTTGTATTCTTTTAAGTACTGGAATTTCCTTCTATCTTCAAACCAATTGAAAATCCTTTTTTCTCTTTATTACATCTGTTGATATATGGTTTGGAAGATGCCTTATCCTCTCATTCTTGATGTTAGGACACCCGTTCAAGAAGACTAAGAAGATTTTATGGCTAAATTTTTTATATGCTTTTTTTGGAAATGGTGGTTGGAGAGAAATAACCGTCTCTTCAATGCATCTCATCAATCTTTTGACACACTCTTGGAATCTCTCCACTTTAATTTCATAGTGGCTTAGTTTGTTGTAATTGTTGTGATAATTTCAATAGGGTTTTTTGTAATTTTTCATATATAAATGAGAAGTTTTCGTTTTCTAAAAAAAAGTTAAGGAAACTATCATACCAAAGGGACAAGTGGTAAACCTAAATGTTTTTGAGGTTATGAGTTCAAGTTTCAGTTTTATTTATTTTTTAATATGATTCTCAAATTTCAGTTTCGTGTACTTTTGTGTTGGTGATTTTTTTATATTTATTTTCTTATGGAAATCATCAAGAGACATGTTTCATTTTGACTGCTGCTTGAACTTCAGCACGTGTTCAGTTTCTTTAACTCGCTTGTTATTCTGTTGGTGTGTTGCTAGGTTCCTGGAGCAGAGGGACTTGTCATTAGAGTTGTTTCCTCGGTTGATAAAAAGTTGGAAGTTAAGCAAAGGTTTCTAGAAATTTTTCAAGAAGATAATTACCCGTTCGAGTTCCCTTACAAATCTAAGGTACAAAGAAAAAACAGGACGGACTATTATTGGTACCATTGTATTGTTTAATTTCTTGATATTTAGATATAATATAATCTTCTAGTGTAAAATGAGTTGCTAGGTAGTATGTATTAGAATGCCAGTATATCATCTAAACCTATTTTCTGTAAAATCTTTTTGCCAGGCAGTTCTGTTGTTTCAGAAGATTGAAGGTGTAGAAGTGTGCCTTTTTGGCATGTATGTCCAAGAATTTGGGTCTGAATGTCAGTTTCCTAATCAGCGCCGTGTTTACCTCTCATACCTTGATTCAGTGAAGTATTTCAGACCTGAAATTAAGACGCACACTGGGGAGGCTCTCCGCACTTTTGTTTACCACGAAATTTTGGTCAGTTTTATTATTTCATATTACCTGTGGCTAATTTTAATCATGTCTTTTGTTATTTAGTTATCTACAAAGAGCTATTGTATTCTAGCCCTATTTTTCTTCTTTCAGATAGGATACCTTGAGTATTGCAAAAAACGGGGCTTCACAAGCTGCTATATATGGGCATGTCCTCCACTGAAGGGTGAAGATTATATATTATATTGTCATCCAGAAATCCAGAAAACACCAAAATCTGATAAACTTCGGGAGTGGTAAGAGAGTCAACCCTTGGTATAAAGTTTATGGATGCTATATCTGCTCTCTAGTTCAAATGTAAGCATTTGATTATTTTCTAACTCCTTATTTGACATGTTTAATTTCAGGTATTTATCAATGTTGAGAAAAGCTTCTAAGGAAAAAATTGTTGCGGATCTCACTAATCTATATGACCATTTCTTTGTCTCTACTGGTGAGTGTAAGGCTAAGGTTACAGCAGCCAGGCTGCCGTATTTTGATGGTGATTATTGGCCTGGTGCTGCGGAGGATTTGATTTATCAGCTTCGACAAGAGGAGGATGGAAGGAAACAGAACAAAAAAGGAATGACTAAAAAAACGATTACTAAGAGAGCTCTAAAAGCATCTGGTCAATCTGATCTTTCTGGTAACGCGTCAAAGGATCTGCTACTAATGCATAAAGTAATATTTCTTTTCCAGAACCTTCTATTTTCATATTTTCATGTGGTGCTGCAATTAGGGATTGATAAATGTAAGAAACATCGTTAAACATAATTTTTTTATTTTTTATATCATAATAATTATTTTTTAATTATAAATATAAAATTATAATTGGGGGCATGGAATTTGACTATGTTTAATGCTTTGGACGAATGTAACTTTTTTCTTTTTTTTTTTAAACCGTATTTAAATAAATTTATTGGCATTTTGGCAGCTCGATCATTTGACCACTTTTTAGGCCACATTTATTTTTCTCTTTCAGACAGTGTAATATCACATCATTTTCATTTTTTCTGAACACGGTCTTGTTTTTTTTATAATTATAAATACACTCTTATGATTTTTAGGGCCTATTCTGTCACAGGGACCCTAAACCCTAAAAAAAAGTTGCAAATTAACCATTTTTTAGAAGATTAAATGATCAATTTATAGGATGTGTTTACAACTTGATATGTTTATATATGAGAAAGTTTCGTCCATTCTTGATAATTGAAATCACATATTCTATCGTAATATATTTTTTAATTGGGTGCAATTTAATTATGGTGCTCCAGTGAGGTGCCATTGAAACTAATATCTTAAAGTGATTTCTGTTATTTCTCCAGCTTGGTGAAACCATTTCTCCAATGAAGGAGGATTTTATCATGGTTCATTTACAGCACGCTTGCAGTCACTGTTGTATTCTTATGGTATCTGGAAGTCGTTGGATTTGCAGCCAATGCAAAAACTTTCAACTTTGTGATAAGTAAGAGCCTCGAGTTCTCTTGTTTCTCTTGCTTCATTTTTGTATAATATATTATAAATTTAGTGTTGTAGCCTCCTCCACGGGTTGGTTTGATGGGAAATTTGTCTCAGCTCGGTTTGTTTGATGTTAATTCAAGTCTTTTGTTTACATCAAAGGCTTAGTTGAATGGAATGCTATAATACCTACCATGCCCAAGTTGGCATCTATTTACTTTGTTTAGCTAAATTTGGCTGGTTATTTATTAACTTGATTGAAGGCCTTTATTTATTTATTTTTTCCCTGACGTGTTTATCTTATCTGCTCTGATCACAGGTGCTATGAGGCTGAACAAAAACGTGAAGAAAGGGAAAAACATCCCATAAATCATAGAGAAAAGCATTCCTTCTATCCGGTATGTTTTCGAGTCTGGAAATACATTCAGCTTTTTTGTTCATTTGTTGAAGTAACTCTACGTTTGGTCCAACCAAGGCATGAAGATGTTTTTAAAGCATTTATCTTTCAACTCTCTTTCTCTCTCTCCCCCTATATATATATAGATTGCTTTGGAATTAATATGGTATAGCTGAACTGAACTCTACAGGAGGAAATAAATGACGTGCCAGTTGATACCAAGGATAAAGACGAGATTCTTGAGAGTGAATTTTTTGACACAAGGCAAGCATTTTTGAGTTTGTGTCAAGGAAATCATTATCAGTATGATACTCTTCGACGGGCTAAGCATTCTTCAATGATGGTTCTATACCATCTTCATAATCCAACTGCTCCTGCTTTTGTCACAACTTGCAATATATGTCATCTGGATATAGAAACTGGTCAAGGTTGGCGTTGTGAAGTTTGCCCAGATTATGATATATGTAATTCCTGTTACCAAAAGGATGGGGGTGTTGAACATCCTCATAAGTTGACTAATCATCCTTCTGTGGCTGATCGAGATGCACAAAATAAAGAAGCTCGGCAACTTCGAGTCTTGCAGGTGCTGTGGATATTTTTTTGTTATTGCATTAACTCTTGGCCTTATTTCTTCATCTTCAGTACTATGTCTGAATATTCTTCGTAGCAGAGTCATTCAATTAATAACTCAGATTACTATGTCTTTATATCATGGCCGTGGTGCAGAATTCTACTATGTACCATTTGGCCGTGTTTGTTGTGCTCTTCATTTCTCTCATCTGTTCTATTTTTGGCTATCACCTTGACTGTTGATTTATCATGTTCCATTTTACTCTGATCCCATGTGGTCTTGCATCTTCGTTTTTCTCTATGCCTTACTCTTGCTAGTTTGATGTTGCAGCTACGAAAAATGCTCGATCTTCTGGTGCATGCATCTCAATGCCGTTCTGCACATTGTCAATATCCAAATTGTCGGAAGGTGAAGGGGCTTTTTCGACATGGGATACAATGCAAAACGCGCGCATCTGGTGGTTGTCTTCTCTGCAAGAAAATGTGGTATCTCCTTCAACTACATGCTCGAGCTTGCAAGGAATCTCAATGCAATGTACCCCGTTGCAGGTAATGTCGACATCCTTTGTGTGTGCATTATTATGTGCGTGGAAAGTGAGATTTATTAGAGAGGTTAAATGATGTTTTACCCAGAGATCTGAAAGAGCACTTAAGGCGGCTGCAGCAGCAATCGGATTCACGGAGAAGAGCAGCTGTGATGGAAATGATGAGACAGAGAGCTGCAGAGCTGAACAACTCTGGTTAACCCAATTTGGTTCTTTTGCATTTCTCAGAATGTGGAGAAAACTTTGAAGGCCAACCAGTGACCACTGACAGAGTACAGGTTTATAAATATTCAGCTTTTAGGGAACAACAATTCTTTTTATTCTCTATATCTATCTAAGGCTAAGGCTTGGCTTTTCCCCCCAAATAGAACAACAGCATGCATGTTAGAAGCTTCTTCCACTATAGCCATGCTTCTCTAATAGATATGGATATGGATATGCCCTGATATTAGATTACCAACTCATTAATTTTTTTTTTTTTTTTTTCTTTCTTTTTAATCTGTAAAATACCCCATCTTGTAGTTGTACGTGTACCCATGTTTATAAGTTCAAATAATTAGCTTCAGGAAGTGCCCAAGAAGACATACACATTTACTTGGGTGGTTTACTTGTATAATTTGCCTACTACATTATTTATAAAGTTTAACAACTTTTGTTTTGCTTTTCTTTTTGGATTTCAAGCATTATATTATGTTACCAAATCTTTGCTATATTTTTTGTGTTTGTGTCTGATTCCTGGGCTCTTGTTTTACATTCATTAAGCATACCTACAAATATTATACTTTTCAAGTTTATTCAGAAGAAAAAATTGAAATGAAACTAAGACCAGTTAAAACTGCATTTTATGGTTTAAAAAAATGTTTGAGGGTGAACTCTTTTTTCTCTATTTATTTATTTATTTTGTTTAAAATAAACTTTGACAGCGGTTGTTTTACAAGGAAATTGTTATGGATAACAAATTCTAGACCACATATTATAAATTTTTTATCTTTATCCATTTAGCGAATTTATTGAATCTATCAATTGAAAACTAATTGAAGAGTGGATGTTCTCGTCATTTTTCATTTTTCTATTATATATGAAACATTTTCAAAAAGTGTTATTAATGATATTTTTTACCATACATGTAAAATCCCTTATTTTATAGATGATTTTTTTTTTTGTGAGTACTAATAATTAACTTCTTAAAGCGTTTAAAAAGTAATAAAAGAAAAAGGGAAAAGTATGTTTAATGGTCAATTTTGCTCTTCAACTTGTGTGGAACAAATATTTGAACTTTTGGTAATAAGAGTATAGCATATTAAGAATAAAATGTGTTTATGATTAAAGTTAGGGAGTTTGCTCCCCTATAATAACTTTTAGGCATTGTATTTTAATTCTAGCATTTTTTGTAAAATATTTTAGGTATAGTATAATCTCTTAGTATTTTTTTTTAAAAAATACCATTCCCAACAAAAGCACATAGGTTCTAATGAGTTCTATTATTTTTCTTCACAATCTTCAAGAAATTTTCACAATGTAAACTTTGTTCTTTTTTCTTTTTCCACTTAACATCTTCTATTAATTTCCTCCCCAAATTCATCAAATCATGTTTTATATGGTTTATGATGGGAGCTAATTTCCTTATCTTTCGTTTGATTTGTCTCATTAGCTTTCTATTTAGAGGATTATCGCATAGAAATAGTTTGGTAACGGAGAAATCTTCTTGCATGGAAGCTCTAAAAGAACAAAGTTGTGTGAATAAGAAAACTGATGAGAAAGAGAGGAGTGATTAAACAATCAAGTTGTGGTTTATGTGTTGACACCAGTGAAATTAATGTAGAAGAGTAAGAATGTGGTGATTAGGAGCGGTTTAAATAACGTATTCAAACCACTCAATTCTTACCTTTCTCCTCGATTTCTCCCAATCCATTCATGCTAATTTTTTTTGATATAATAATATTGGGGAAGCGGGGATTCAAACCTGTATCCATTCATGCTATTAAGTTTAAGAAGAACAATTATCTAAAATAGAATAGAATTGATGAAAAAATAATGAGTAATTTTTTTGTTGTTGAGTAAAAGGGAAGGAATAAATGAACACTGATTGTTATGAAACTAACAAAACCGTTGGAACAGATAATAACTGCCGGGTAGGGGCAAAGAAGCTGATATATATATATAGACCGGGGCGTGAGTGAACACTGATCAGTTCCCTAATCCAAACACTCATTCATTTTCTTCCTTGTTTCTGCATATCCAAATTGACCACCTCCAAGAAGATGGTCCAGAAGAAGAGCGAGGACGACTGCGCCGATCACGGCATCCCCATCGCGGAGGTCATCGATCATTCCTCCTAGCATTGATTAATTATATTTTGCCTGTTCTATGGGTTGCTTAGTGTTGGTAGTTTGATATATATTGTTGCAGAATAGGAAAGTGCTGGATCTTCTGGTGCACGCATCTGAATGCGGTGGTGCACATTGTGGATATCCAATTTGCCAGAAGGTGAAGAGGCTTTTTCGACATGGGATACGATGCGAAACGCGTGCCTCTGGGGGCTGTCTTCCCTGCAACAAAATGTGGTATCTCCTTCAACTGCACGCTCGCGCTTGCAACCAAGAATCGCAATGCCGGGTTCCCCGTTGCAGGTAATCTATTTTCTTTTTCTTCTTCATGCATGCTCGCTCTGCTCCCACTTGCCTATAAACTCAATTCTTGAAATTCTTGGGTTACACGGTTGTTTCATGAAAATAGTTAAGGTGCATATAAAACGGTCTTCACGCTCGTGAGTTTAGAAAAAGAAACTACAATATGTAGTATATAGGCAAGGTGGACCCAAAAACACTCATGGTAATATTACAGGGATCTGAAAGAGCACTTTAGGAGGCAGAAGAGCGGCTGTGAAGGACAGAGAGATGCAGAGCTGAACAATTCTTAGAAGAAAACTCCAACCACTGACACTGACACAGAACATGAGGTTTTCAAATATTCTCTATATATCCATGCATGGGGCTTCACTTTTTCCCCTAATACAACAAAATCTCATCCCACCACTAACTATATATGCTCTAATGCATGCTTCTAATACATATATGGATATATGCATATTCCCTCTTCTCACCCACTTATTATTATTATTATTTTTATTTTTTTTAATTATGCCATGGTTTAAAATGTGTTTTTATGATATATCAGTAAATCATTAACCTCGCTCCTAAATTAAAATAATAATAATAATTTGATTCCCGAAGAAAGTTAGAGTTTTGTTCTTATGTTTTCAAAAACTAGAATTTAATGCTTGTAGTTTGAAAAAATATAGAATTTAGTCCCTATGATTTTAATAACTATAATTTAGCTCATATGGTGATAAGACCTAAAAATTAGTCATTGTCTATTTGAATCCTTGGCAAATTAAGTTCTCGAAAGTAGGTTATTCATGCATCAATGATATAATTATGAGTTAAGCAAATGATATAATAATAAAAAATCATATTATATTTATGTAAGAACAATGAGTTTCCATGTATTTAATACGCTTATATACAATAAAAACTATATTTTATATTTTATATAACTATAGAGACTAAATTCTAATTTTTAAAATTATAGGAATTAAATTCTAACTTTTTTTCAAATTATAGAGGTTAAACTCTAAATTTATTCAAACCATCAAATTAAATTTTAATTTTTGAAATCATGAACACTAAACTCTAATTACTAAATATATATTTTACCATATAATTTTATTGTTTAATGTCTTGCACTTGTTTTACATTCATCAATTATACCTGTGAATATTTTTTTTTTTTTTGAAGTTTATTCAGAAGAAAAAATTGCAATGATGATTCAAGTTTTAAATAGAACAGTTTATGAATGAGGTTCAATTTAATAAAACTGCAATTCATATGCTTTTCAAAAAATGTTAGAGGGTGAACTCTTTTTTCTCTATTTTTTTTTAAAAAAATAAACTTTGACCACAGTTATTTTACATGGAAATTGTTATGGATCACAAACTATAAATTCCAATCTTACTTATTTCTTCAACGAACTAATTGAATCTATCATCAAATTGATTAACTATTATTATTGAATTGATTGGAAGTTAACAACAAACTAATTGAACCTACTAATTCAAAACTAGTTGAACGGTGTATATTTTAGTCATTTTATCATGATCACCCTATTTTTCTGTTATATATATATAGAATAAATATTTGAACTTTTGGTTTATGATGTAAGCTAATTTCCTTAATTTTGGTTTGATACGTCTTATTAGCTTTCAATTTAGAGGATTTTCGCTTATAAATTATTTAGTAATGGAAAATCTTATTGCATCAAAGCTCTTCACTAATAGCATATCAAAGAGGCCGATCAGTTCAGGTCGAAGCTCGTTGGCTTTGGTTGTTGTCGTGAGCAGTTTAATTTGATATGAATTCAAATTTTTAGACCTTTATTGTTAGGATCTCACAAATATCCCACATTGGAAAGTAGAAGAGTCCAACATCAATATAAAACAGATATGGGTTACTCCATTCATTGCCAATTAGTTTTGAGGTGGAGCCCCATATTCTCTCACATTTATTGCATCCCAACGAGTGAGCATCTCGTAATAATTTATTTTTCTTTCAAATTGTTCGTGAGCTTACTTCTACCACATCTCTATTAATTCAATTTTTTTTTATAAATTGGAAAAGGAAAATGAATAGCAATTGATCCATGAAATTGATGTTTGTTTGTTGATGGAATATGAAAGAATTCGAAACTTAATATTATAGAATAAAATGAAATAAAAATTAAGTAAAAAGAGAAATTGGTCTAAATATATTCATTTTTCATGAAAAGAAAATGCACTGCCAAGGCTCAATTTCAGTCAAAACCATGAATCTTAGTAATAATTTCTAAGAATCTAATAAGAATGTTGAGATTAATGGCTGGAATTTTGACTGATTGAAAACTATAAAAACTATTGATGGAGGTTGATTAAATATAAAATATAAGAGTTTTATAATGCTTCTCACTTTTCTCTCAAAGAAAAGGCTCACGAGTCAATAAAGAAAAATACAAACTCTTCAATAGAGAACGAACCAGAAGCACACTTTTTTTTTTTTCTTTCCATAATTCACCCACTGCGACAAACACAAACCCAGCGGCTGCACAAAATTTTCTTTATATAATAAGGTTCCACGGCTGTGTAGGGCAAAATAAAGAAAGGGCAAACTAGGGAAATGACTACATTTTCTAAACTATTTAGGTTGGTGTCTAGAAATAGAACTATTTTGTCTAATTGTAATTTTTGTAAATAAAAATTTAAATGCAAAGTCTAAAATGTCCATCTAATTTTATTAATGATTTTCCAATTTTTTTTTGAAATTAAACATATTTCTTTAACTAACATAAGAGAGAAACCCCTATTATAACAAACTCCTAAGTTTAAATAATAAATAAAAATGTAAAATTCAAATTTGAAAAATACAATTATTAATTACGTTTTTGGTTTTTTTTTTAAAAAATAATTGAATTAAAATCGTTTAGCATATACCAAAGGCGTACGTGTGAGTACCACCGCCTTACCGTCCGAGAAACCTACCAGAAATGGACAAACGGGCACGCGCGTACATTTTACAAGTTGCGGCAATTAATGCGCTTGCCACCTATACCGTGGGAGCCGAAAAGTCATCCCAAACTCCCGAACTCGCAATCCCCACCCGTCGTTCCAGCACCCCACCCAGGAAGCAAAATCGCCGATCTTTGACCGACTCCCTCCGTCGAACTTCCACCGTACCTCTGTCGAACTTCCACCGTGCCTCCGTCGAACTCCACCGTACCTACGATGTCTGCCAAGAGACAGCAGCCGCTGTACATGCCCCCCGCGAACCCGCTGTACATCCACTGGACGTCCCTGTCATCCTTCACTGTCTTCGACATTTTTTTTGTGCGTCTTCCTTGTATTGTGATATGCACACGATTTTTAAGTCATCATCCAACGACAAATTCCCCTCAATAGAAGATATGAGAAAGGATAAGGGCATGTTGCATATGATATCAACAACGCCGATTGTGTAATCGATGTAGATATCGTTCTCGTTCCATTTACCATTAAAGAACACATAAATTGATGTAGTTGCCATCCTCAAATTTAACCTCGAGCAAGTATGTAAATGATGGTAAGAAAAGGTTGGTGGTAGGCAAAAATTGTAAAAACGAGATAACACAGAAGATTGAGGGGGTGATAGAGTAACAATGGTGGAAAAAATGGTGAACCCAGCAAACCTGTAAAAGAATGGAATTAATGGTTAAAATGTTAATTAAAATGCTAAAAAAAGAATTAGTTTGTTAAATTCAATAATGCAAACTGACGTGTCATTTGACCACCTACAAACCCTAAAAGTGTGAGTGAATTCATTTAACACATCATCATTATTTTATTAATTTAAATATATGCAAACTGACGTGTCTACGTTTGGTCACCTAACAACCCTAAAAGTGTGGTGATTTCGTTTAACACATTATTATTATTATTATTATTATTATTATTATTATTATTATTATTATTATTATTATTATTATTATTATTACACCTAACAACCCTAAAAGTGTGGTGATTTCGTTTAACGCATCATTATTATTATTATTATTATTATTTCAAAATATTTGGAAGTTAAACCTACTCCCTCAAATGGTGGAGCAAATAATGTATTTATTTAAAAAAAAACGTATAAATAAGAAAATTAAAAGTAATCCCTTAAATGGTGGAGTTAATAGTCTATTTAATTTAAATAAATGTAGAAATAAGAGAAGGGTACATATGTGATATTTAATTTCTCTCTCCCCACTACAAATCCATTTTAGACATGACACTTAAATATTTCTCCCTTTAGACACCACCTACAATACTTTACAAAAAGTAGACAAATAGTGGATTGTCCCATAAAGAAAAGGCCAATGGGCCCAGGGGCCCATTCTTGTTTTATCTTCACAATTTACCAATCTCCCACTTGAAGACAAAATAAGCAACATGTCTTCCTCGATCTGCAATGGTAACGACTCTTCCTCAACTCATGGAGAAGTCCAACTGAAGTTGTACACAACTTCGGTTTATCAATAAGAACAGTCTTCGTAAAGATATCAACTAGATTCTGACTTCCTGGAATCTTTTTAAGCATTAACAATCCATTTTTCAAAGCTAATTTGACAAATGATATTTTACATCTATGCGTTTCGTTCTCGAATGAAACACTGGATTCTTTTCTAAATGAATAACACTCTAATTGTCACAATGCATAGTTCTCTTACCTTGTTTCAAGCCAAGTTCATTTAGAAAGAACTGAAGCCATATCAATTCTTTACTTGCCTCAGTCACTGCAACGTACTCAACTTCTAAAGTAGATAGAGCTATTATCTTCTGCAATCTCCAAACCCAGCTAATTGCAGTCTCACCTAAAGTAAAAACATACACAATATTACTTTTCATGCCATCTTTATCACCAGCCATATATACATCAACATAACCCTATAATTTAAAATCTGTCTTTTTAAAATGCAGAGCATAATTAGTTGTCCCTCTCTGATATCTGAAAATCCACTTCACTTCATCCCAATGTTGTTTCCCTAGATTACCCATGTACTTACTGATAACTCCCAGTGCATGTGCAATATCGGGTCTTGTGCAAACCATACATACATCGAGCTCTATATAGCTGAAGGATATGGTACTCTAGCCATTCTATTTTTGTCTTGCTCTGTACTGGGTGAATGCTCTTTAGATAATTTAAAGTGACAAGCTAAAGAAATACTTACAGGTTTTGCATTTTCCATGTTAAATCTCTCTAACACCTTTTTTCACATACTAGGGGCAAATGATCTTCTTCATTTATTGCCCTATTGGTTTATGTAGACGATATTTTGTTAACTAGTCCTTGTTCGGATGAAATTAATAAGGAGGTCAAAGCATGCTTACAAACAATTTTTTTGTTAAAAGACTTGGGCAAGCCAAATACTTCCTTGGATTAGAAATGTTGCGTTCTAAGCAAGGCGTGTATGTTTCTCAATGTAAGTATTGTCTTCAGCTTATTGAGGATTATGGTTTGTTAGCTGTGAAGCCCACTCTTCATTCTATGGTACCTAGTCTCAAGATCAAGTTACACTCTGGTTCTTTGTTATCACCTGAAGATGCCTTAGATTACAGGAGATTGATTGGAAGCTTGTTATATCTAGATGTATCTCGTCCTGACATAACTTTCTCCATGCAAAAACTTAGTTCCTACGTTTGTCAGCCACATTCAGATCATATGCAAGTTGTTGTTCACTTATTAAAGTATCTCAAAGGAACTGTCGGGCAAGGTTTTCTTTTGAAGCCAGCTTCAACTTTTTAGTTAAAAGCCTTTGTGGATTTGGATTGGGGAGGCTGTTTGGATACTTGGCGGTCTGTTACAGGTTTTTGTATTTTCTTAGGTGAGTCTCTCAAGTCCAAAAAGCAAGCTTCGGTTCTAAATCTTCAGCTGAGGCTGAATATATAGAGCCCTCTATGTTGTATCTAGTGAAATAACATGGATTTCTCACTTGCTTACTGATTTACAAGTCTCTGTTACAACACCTTTTTTTTTTTTTTTTTTTTTTTTTTTGTATATTCTTGCCCTTATTAAACCAAACTATAGTTAGAGTATAGTTAACATTAGTTATATATTCTTGCCCTTATTTAAAGGGTGAGCTACTGTTTAATAAAATATTATCTCAGTATTACTCTAAAAAACGTGAAACAAGGCAACCTCTAATCTATAAGAAATCTTATCAGAGTATTACTATAAAAAAACGTGAAACAAGGCAACCTCTAAACTATAAGAAAGCAAAGCCATCGAAACAAGAATTAGAAGTTTAAAATTAAGTAACATATTTATTCATAAGCATTTGAATATTCAACAAAACAAATTAATTTTAGGTTAAAATTAAGTGATGGAGAGCTTAATCCATCGAAACAAAGATTACAACAGGAAATCAAATATGAAGATATGGATCGATGTTAATTTTTTACTTAATGATGAATTGATCGGCGGTAGAGGATCTTCCGAAAACAACCTCAAATATCAACTGTCGATTCTCCATGAAATGGAGGAAAACAAAGTAGCATAACATGCAATTCAAGTTTAGGAAAAAATTAAGTGGAAAAAAAAAGAAAAAAGAAATCAAACATGAAAATATGAATCGATTGATAGCTCTCAAATAGAGCTATATTTAGGCTGCATTAGTCTGCATTATTATCAAGATTTAGGAAAAGATGAGTGCGAATAAAGCTTAAAAATATAGAATTCTGCATGCATGCATACTTTAGCATCACATTTACAATTATGCGGAAATAGAATGGACAACGCACTAACTGATCGCATTTTGCAGGATTATGCGAGAAAGAGAATCATGGAGCTGATCGGATGGCCGACTAATTGAAGGATTAGGCCGAATCTCTGGAGGAAGCACCGTTGTGTTGTGGAAGCTGATGACAAGAGGAATGCACACTTCACATTCGCATCAATTCCAACTTTTATTGTTTTTCTTATGAGTAGTTATAATAGATAAAAAATCATAGATGAATAAAATCGGATGGTTTGACTTCTACCTTGCTTTGAATTTATAATTGCGTTATAGGAGTATTTACTTTATTTTCATGAGTAGTTGTTTATTATGTTTGAATGCTGATTACACTTACATTGCTGTGCTTTATTTATACTCATGCATCGTCTTGCTAGCCACGCATGAGCTTTGCAATATTCCGGAAGGAAGATGCGATATGATAGGTTGTACGAACTGTTGTTCGTTATTTAGGGAGTTAGGAATAACCTCACTATTACTTGCGCTGCCTAGATTTCAGATGAAGTTTCGATGCAGAAGCACGTTGTTCACAAACGATTGACATGCGGAAGCATTTAATCGTATAGAAAGCAAGAGTTGCGTTAGCTAGCCTCACACCTAATAACTGCTAGGATTGTTAGTAGATTCTTACTCATTGCATTACTGTTTATTTTATGTAATTTATTTTCTGTAGTTTAAAAACCAATATCAAACTTTTTTCAAAGCCAAAATATTTTCTTTTATTTCTTTTAATTCTGTTCTGTAAAGTGTAAATCTAGACATCAATCTCTGTGGGATCGATATAAATAAATACTTATCACTTACTGCACTCTCGACTACTGTTCGCTGGTGTAGTGGTTCGCAAATTGCGAATAATAAGTAAAGATTTATAGCGAATTGCAAATGCAAGTATACATTATCGATTGCAGCAAGTTTTAAAGTAAGTAATTAAGTCATCTCCACACGAAATTATATCTTAGTTCGTTTATTTGTAAGTTGGTGTAAATGCGAAGATTGTGATAACAAGTTTTTAATTTGTTATCGGATAAAATAGTTGTTGCGGGTTTGGTTTTCGATTGTGTGAAATAAGTAACAAGCAGCAGAAGTTCGCAAAAAAGTTTTCACAAAATTAGTTCTACAACTGCAACTAACGCCCGACTTACTTAGTCTCTCGATTCATTAAGTTCGTTGGATTTGTACTGAAATTCTA
>JBBMEF010000022.1:12251886-12263622 GCA_037832685.1 Sicyos baderoa
CCACCCCCCCACAATTAACCCTATTAAGGAAAAACCCAATTTGCCAAATCTAGAATGTTGGTAGCAATTCGGGTCCTAACAGATCCATCGCCTACTAAACATTGAATGAACAAAGGGAAGAAATGGAACTCCTCAAATATAACTTCCCAAGGAAGTGCTTTTCAAACTCGACCAGAGGACCAATAAGGATGGAGATCATAGTTACTCACAATTATCTTATGCTACAAGGAGAGTGCCTCAACCCAGTGTTTTAAAAAGTGCTTCTAAGGCGCAATGTCCCTATGGAGCCTGAGGCGCAAGGCGCACCAAAAGGCGAGAGTTTTTTTTACTTAAGGCACACTATATAAAAAAACACAAATTATATATATATATATATGTGTATATAAATGAAGTTCTAACCAAGAATAATATATAAAATATACATAATATTCAACTATCAACCTTCACGTGCTTCAAATGGCTTAATACAGGGATCTAAAACACAAAAAGCGCAAAGGAAATAAAAAATCTCATGAGGTGCATGCCTTTTGGCGATCAGGGCTTCACATAAGGTGCCATAAAGCGCGCCCCTTTTAAAACACTGCCTTAACCATTTGCCTGACACGGCTTCATTATGTGCCCTTAAGTTGCCAATACCAAAATCCCCAAAATTTAAAGGCTCCACCATTCCATTTGTTATAGTAATTTAATTTTTTAGATTTCATATGTTTGTATACGTAATTGTGTGAAGTGTCTTAGTGTATTATGTGAACTAGCATTTCAAAATTTCAAAATGTTTAATTCTTCTTTACTCACAAAACTATGCAGGAAAATGTATACCTATTACTAGGGGTGGTGGAATTCATCAAGAATATATGAACGAAGCGCTTGAGCGCTTAAGAAATGGAGAATGGGTACATCTCTATCATTATCTGTCATAAACTCATAATAACTATTAAACTATAATAAGCTAAATGGTTGTCTACATGTGGCGGCTTGATTTTTTGGTTATCGAAGAAAAAAGGTGACTATGAAAAAATAAGTCTCCTTGTATTCTTTAATTTGATCTCAATGGTATAGGGTTCTTATATGTTCTGCTCATGGACACCTGGCAGCTCCATACATTTCCTGAAGGTAAAGTTGTCCAAGAAGATGTGCCCATTCGGCGGTTAAAGTGGGGAACGGCTAGTCTTATTGTTCGTTCTCGTGTAACACCAATAGTTCTGCCCATCGTCCATCGTGGCTTTGAGGAGGTAATGTTCTTTTTTACATGCCCATATCGTCTTGCAAAATTATAGCAACGTTTCTACTAATCCTGCATATATTCTGTCAGTAGTCAATATGAAACCATTATGCTAAATTAGAGGCCAGTCACAAATGCCAACTGTACAAAGCATTACTCATAGAAAAGGTGGTGGATAAATGTTTGAAGGACTGAATCTTCTTTTACAACTGAAATTAAAACTGTATTTTCTTAAACATATTATAAAATTTAGCTTCTTCTGGGGCATTTTTGTTTGGGTAGAGCTCTAGATGGCCATGGAATTGCAACCATCATGGAGTGGCCTAGTCATCAAAGAGGGTCTTGGGGTGCTAAGGTGATGGGTTTAATCCATGGTGGTCACATACCTAGGAATTATTTTCCTACGAGTTTTCTTGACATCCAAATGTTGTAGGGTCAGGCGATATGTCCCGTGACATTAGTTGTGGTGCACGCAAGTTGGCCGGACAATTACGAATATCAAAAAATAAAAAGCCATGGATTTGCTATCTAGATTCTCCCATTTTTATAAACAGTAGTTATATATTTGAAGATGTTTGCGATCCTCGATGCTATTCCCATTTCCCTCAGGAGAGAGTAACATGTTGGTTGCGACTACTCATAGGGGTTTTTTTTTTGTTTTATAATTTGTATATATTTTACAATAACACTAATGATATTTGAAAAATTACAAGGACTTTTTGACTGTTAAGCTGAAGGGTGCTGTTTAAGCATTCTCAGTCTGGTAAGGTTTTATGTTTTCATTAAAGCGAGTGTTGTGACTGCAAAGCTTTAGTTTAAGATAGCCAATCATGTGTCCTTATCCTTATCTTTTTTTTTTTAGTGTATTACATAGCTCGGTGAAAGTATTTTTTAATTTTCTCCACAAGTTTAAGGTATCAGATAATGACCATTTATTTTTAGGATATCTTTGCCGAGTAAATCTCCCCTGGGGAGTCCAACATTTTGCTCATGTGGCATAATAGGTGCCACAAAAATTCCTTTTATAAATGAAAATATTAAAAAGTAGTGAAACTTTTGTGGCACCCAATGCGCCACACTCATCTTTGCCCTCTTCTTCCCTGTGAAATAGTTGTCTTAAAAAAACACCTTAGACTTGAATCTATGTATGAAAATACTCATGAACCTTTTGTTGGAACTTATGGCGAGAAAGGAACAACCGGTTGCTCAATGACCATAATACTGTCTTCTCTAAGTTTATGGAAAATCTTTCCATTATTGTTGTTTCCTGGTGTAAAAGATCTCCTATTTTTAGCAACTATAGCTTTGACTCTCCATTGAACAATATGAGATCTATTTTGTAATTGTTACTGGCAATGCCATAATTTCATACTTATAATGAAATTGTTTCTTATCCCAAAAAAAAAAATACTCATGAACCGTGCCATTTGTTTTAAAATATCTTTATTGTTTCAAAAATAGCAATATTACCCTTGAGAGTAAAAAATCCATTAAAACACAAGGTCAAAAGTGTTTGAATATCGCTCTTTTAGACTTAATTCAAGCAAGTGTCTTGGTTACTGCCATGTCGTTTTAGGTTAACCGACCATAAGATTATATTCTAGCTCATAGTCATTTCTACTCAGCAGTAGTTTTGAAACATCCATGAAAGTAGATATTCAAGAGTACTTTTTATTTATATAATTCAACATTCTTTTAATCTCGATCTCATTTTACGATTACCTATGTGGATTTCCAGGTAATGCCCGAAAACTATCTCTTTGGTAGGAGGCCTCTTGTTCCCTTATGCTGTAAGAAGATTGAGATTATTGTGGGTGAGCCAATTCAGTTCGACCTCCCTACCATGAAGCAGATGGCTATCAACATGTCGCGTAATTGGTCACATCCTCTACTAGGATGGCCTCCCATTGAAGAACCAACTAGACTGGATGAGGCTGCTCAGAGATTCTTGTACGGTCATATTTCAGATCAAATTCGAGGTGTTATGGAGAAACTACGCAGTCTATCGTTACAGAACCCGAAGATTTAAATTCGAGGTGAGGGATCATTGTTTTCAGTAAAACTCGTTGCATTGTTTAGGTCAAGTACTCTAATTTATATCAAATGAAACATTTATTTGATTTCAGGCATAATGTGTATTGGAAATTTGTCACTAGTTTATCTGCTGATAACATTATTTTTAAGGTCTAACGTTACTAGAAATGTAGACTAATATGTAAGTCAGCATATTACTAAAATTCATACTCGTAGTTTTTGAAAACCTTATTTGTTTTCTTATCATTTCTTAAGCAAGTTTTTGAAAACTATTTTTAGCTTTTAAAATTGGCTTGATTTTGAAAAACGTAAAAGAAAGATAACAAAATAAAGAAACTTGTTTCGAAAGTAGTATTTATAGGTTCAATTTTTTAAAAACAACTCGATATTGTCCTGATGATAAACATTCTTGAAATATTGCTACTACATTTCTTGTTTCCTTAAGAACGTCCCAATTCTGTGTAATCAGAGTATTGGTTGTACATCTTTGGAAAAAAAAAGAGTATTGATTATATTTAATAAAATAAAGTCAAGAATATTGATGTACTTGATAAGAAACATAATATAGAGAGAAATTTTGGTTTCTGGAAGGAGAATTATTAGACAATTTATTACGTTGAGAATTAGAGAAAGAAGATACAAATTTGTTTAAATAAAAACAGTGAACAAATCAATAAAAAAAATAATGAAACCATATATGGAAGTAGTTTTTCAAATTTATGCCATCTAATAAAGTCTTGGGTTTATTGTTTGCCTAAATTTTTACTTGGGTTTTTCTTTTTTCTTTTTTCTTTTTTCTTTTTTTTGTACCGGTTCTGGAGGGGGATTACAAATATTAATTTCAGAATTCGAACCCGTGACGCTGGTGTTGAACTGATTTATAATCAAACAATAAAAATATTGTGTCACCTGGGTTTCGGAGTTGATAGGAGGAAGAGAGGGGAGAAGAAATGGAGTAATTTGGAAGTATAATTTACTTGTATCATTGTATGAAAATTGGTGTTTATATTGAAAAAGTGTTTATTTTATATTATTATTATTTTTGTAATCATGGTATGTTTATACCAATTTTTTGGTTGAGACTAAAGAAAAATCATAATAGTTTTATTTCTTAAATAGTCAATATGGCATTATACTAATGTGGAACATAAGTCTTTGTGATGGTGCTCACCATTACCACACAAGGACATAATTTAAACCTGTCGATCTTATTTCTACAACTTAGTCTATATCAAATTTCCACTTTCATTTTAAAAGAAACTTCGACAAATTAGTTATTTTGACACAATTTTATAAAAGTTTATAAATGTAAGTGAAACTAAGGTTAAAAATCAAAGAACTACTAAACTTTTAATAATTGTTATCTAGAAGTGTCATACTAAATTTTTTCATGTCTATGAAATTAAAAATGAACATTTTTCAACGAAAACAATAACTTAGCAACATGAATATGTTCTCATGATCTTGGTCATATATTCAAAATTTTCCCATAAATTTGATAATAATATTAAAGTAGCTACAAAATTCAATTACTCCTTAAAAATACTTATCTATTACCCTATACTCTTGTTTGTAAAATGTAATTTATGCGAATATAATAAGATACTCATTTATTGATTTAAATATTTTTAAAAAGTGAGAAAAATGGTAATGTAATGATTTCATTATTTGTTAGAAATTAGCTCTACACCATCTCAAGTTCAATTTCGAAAATCAGTATTTGAATCTCATTTATTGAGTTTGAGAATAATAGTACCTAGGGTTTGTGGTCTCCTTCCTCAAATTATATGGGAAAAAAATATTTTTAATTTTCTCAAATTACGGAATTACATCACATTTTATCGTCCATATTTTGATAAAATTGGAACCTCCTTATTTCTATCTACATCGACATTGTAAACATATGGTTTAGAAATGCTCCCAGCCTCCCATACACATGGAACTCACATCATCGATTTTGATGAGATTCTTTATCAATCATTTCTTAGTGATATAGACATAATGATTGGTCGCCAAAAATCGAATTTTCCAATGAAATAATTATTCTACATGTAATATAATATTATAAGGTCCATTTCGGTTAGGCCGACCAAAAACTCTACCTTTAATATTTTATTCATTTGTATTTTTCTTAATGGTATCACGAAATATTGGCTTAGTCAACACATTTTGCTAAATCAAATTATATGAGTTTAAGGAAAATTGTACCAACTGCACGGTTTTAAGAAAGTTTTTTTTTTTTTTTTTTTTTTTTTTTTTTTTATCAATTATTTACGTTATTAAATATTTCAATCACATATATAAATAGAAAATACTAGTAAGTGATTAAACCTGCATTTTGATTAGTAGATTATACAAAATGCCAATAAAATTATGCTTCTATAGACAACTGAATATTAATAAGTAAAATATAGGGGAATTTGCATGTATATTACAAATAAGGCAACAAAATTGAATAAATAGCAACTTTTTGAAAATATTTGTAAATATAGCAAAATCAGATTTAAAGACTCCATCAATAGTTTCTGATAGACTCCATTAATAGTGTCTGATAGACTCCATCAATAATGTTTGATAGAGTCTATAAAAAAAAGTTGTTATATTTACAATATTTTTTAAAAGTTACTATAATTTTAATGTAGGGTAGGAAATTTGTTATACAGTGCAAATTCCCTAAAATATAAGTAGTCTTTAGTTTGAAAAAAAATTAGAGTTTGATCTTTGTCATTTGAAAAACTTAGTTTAGTCCTTATAATTTGAATGAATATAAAAATCCTCTATGATTTTAAAAATTAGAATTTAATCAATTTAATTTGATAAAGTCTATTGTTTCAAAAAAAAAAAAAATATTATTTGATAAAGTCTAAAAAATAATCCTTGTCCTTTTTAATTGTTAGCCAAATTAAGTACTTAAAGTATTTATTTATATATTAACGATGAAATTATGATTTGAGTGACTGATATAACAAAAAAAAATCTTATAATTGATGTATGAATAATGAGATTTCATGTATTGAATACGTCAACGAAACGATAATGACTATATTTTAGGTTTCATAAAATCATATGAACTAAATTCCGACTAAATTCTATCTTTTTTTTAATCCATATAAACTAAATTTTAACTTTCTTCAAACCATATAAGTATAAACTAAACTATAATTTTTTAAACTATAGGAACTAAACTCTAATTTTTTCCAATCAGAGGTTTTCAATATACAATTTTTTTTCCTATAACAATTGAATGTAAGAATATTTGAATCTAATATCACTCATCATTGTTACCCAATATTTCTTTTGTGTGTATACTAATATCACTAAGCTATAATCAATATACTCTCTCAAATACTCTCTTTTAAATTCATCAATTTCAAATTGAATTAGATTATTTAGGAAGAAATATTTAGGTCATATTGGCGTATGACTTGATAATAAATATGAACCATATCCTATTTTTTATCATTTTTTTTTGTGTTTAAATTAAAATAGTATGTGATTCATATTAAGTCACGTAGATAGTACATTATTTTTTAATTCAGGTCCAAAATTAATTCACCAGGAGTGAGCTTTATGTAAATGTGCATTCTCACTTTTTCTTTTTCTTTTTTTGTTTATTATTAGTAGTAAAAAGGGTGTGAATTTAGAAGTAGCGGGATATTGTAAATTAAATAGTTTGAAGGAGTAGTAGTAGATTTGCAGCAAATAGCAATGGCGATTGTGATGTAATATGCAAATTGGCGGATTGTTCATCGAAGTCTTTGTCAGGCCGGCCGGCAGGGCTCCTCGATTTGTTTCCCCTTTTCCCCTTTGCTTCTCATTCAAACCAATCTCGTGACTCTCATCACTTTTCCTCTCCCCAGATCTCTCTCTCTCTCTCACAAGGTAACTCCGCATCAAAACCCCACTTCTAATCTTCCAAATTACTCCTCCATTCACTCCTCAAATTCCCCCCAATTGTTCGTTCTATGCATTTATTTACATTGTTCTTTTTTTCTTTTTTCTTCTTCCCCATTTGGGTTTTTTATGTGTAGCTTCTGTTTTGCTCTTCGATTCATTGCTGCTACATTTTTGTGCGTTTCAATGTGTTTCCTGTTGTGGGTTTTCATAAATAATGATGGGGTTTAAGGGTTTCTTCCAGAACTTGTTTCATTCTGGACTTTTTATTTTTTTTTCCCCCAAAGGGAACAATTTCATATAAGATGTAAAAGGGTGTAATCTCCATGAGTTTCATGAATAGATTCCTATTGGAAATCAAATTCGGTAAACTATTTATGAACAAGGAAGATGTTCAAAGTGTATCCGTGTACATTTAGCTCTATTTTATCTGTTTCGTTGATTTCTATTCATTATATTTGTCTTCTTCCCTTCATGTTCATGTGGGTTTGGATACCACCGCTCGATTATATTTGGAATTTACCCTTTTCGCCGTTTTTAAATACAGGGATCCTGAGAAGTTGAATCCATTTATGCAACTGTTAAATGACCTTGGACATGGCTCAGAGTACTAGGACAATGGGTTCTTCCTTTAACTCCAGCACTGGCAATGATGATACTTTCCTTCAAGGCTTTGCTGCTGCTTCTAATGGGGATGATTATGATAGCGATGGCTCCAATTTCGCACCACCGTGAGTGTTAGCAAAATACCTATCGCAACTGTTGTCTCTAAAATTTGTTCAATTTGATATTCAATTTCATGAGTGTTTGTTTTCTTTCTCATTTGAAGAAATGCAAATCTATGTTTATTGGCTTCAGTCTTCAGATTAAACTGGAGTCATTAGTTATTAGCAAGGCTTGCCCGCTACGCCTTTCCTGTGATTAAACACGATTTAGTTATGAAGTGGATAAGCTAAATTATTGGTCTAATTGATTTAACATTCAGATATTACGCTCAACTGAATCATATTGATATAACAATCAGACAATTTGTGGAACAATGAAGATCAGAAAGCGTTGTAAGAACTCTTTGCATGCAACTAAATTACAACTTGTGTCAAGAAGGGGACCTCTCTTGTAATTATCAGCTACTTTCTTGTTTTAACACCTCTTTATGGGCATTTGTATTTAAGGCCTTTGCCTTTTATAATTATTTGTTAGATGTTATTCTCTTAGATTGGAGGCCATTTTTTTTTAAACAAGGGTAACCACGCCCGTCCCTAAGCTAGGCACGGGGAGACATCAAAGGAGTAATGCCACTGGTGAGTTTCGAACTTGG
Organism: Sicyos baderoa; assembly: GCA_037832685.1. NCBI lineage: Eukaryota > Viridiplantae > Streptophyta > Magnoliopsida > Cucurbitales > Cucurbitaceae > Sicyos > Sicyos baderoa. Next base: position 12,260,355 of record JBBMEF010000022.1, read on the forward strand.
AACCTTGAGGGGAGTATACCTTCAAAGCTCAAGTCTTCAACCACTGTGCCACCCCTTGGGGACGATTGGAGGCCCTTTTGATATGCTCTTGTATTTTTCATTCACATTTCTAAATGAAAGCTCAACTTCTGATAGAAAATAGATAAAGAGCCGATCCGATTCCTTCATGCATTTGTTATTCTGGACATTAGTATCTCTTTTGTTGAGGATTTCAATCCAATTTTTACAAAAAAGTCATTGATGATACTCGAAAAATGCAGATTCATTTATTTTTTTATTTTCATTCGGTGGCTCCTCAGGTCATATTATAGTTTGATGCTTTCTCGAGTGTTTTTTTTTTCTATCTCTAACATTAACTCTCTTCGATTGTACGTGTAGTACTCCTACAACCATGGCAATTCCGGAAGAGCTTGCTGCTGTCATACCTTTGATTGACAGATTCCAGGTGGGAAAATGTGTTGTGATGTTATTTCTGATGTCTGATCATTTTTATTTTTGTTGTACATAATCCCTGAAAATTGATGTCTCTATATGTTGTAATTTTCTAAGGTCGAAGGATTTCTAAGGATAATGCATAAACAGATACATTCCTCAGGAAGACGTGGATTCTTTTCCAAAAGATCTGTAGGCCCTCAAGTTCGGGAAAAATTCACATTTGAGGATATGTTGTGTTTTCAAAAGGTGAAAACATCTCCTTATCATGAAGTTTAAGTATTCACTTGACTCTTACACTAGTAAGTTGTAAATATGTACAGGATCCTATACCAACTTCATTACTTAAGATCAACTCTGACCTAGTGAGCCGAGCCATTAAACTTTTCCAAATAATCTTGAAGTACATGGGTGTTGACTCTTCTGATAGACTTAATGCAACAAGCTTAGATGAACGAATTGAGCTTGTTGGAAAACTATACAAGCACAGTTTGAAACGTTCGGAGCTTCGGGATGAACTTTTTATCCAAATCACTAAGCAAACTAGAAATTCTCCGGATAGGTATGCTCTAAAATATTTTTTTTCCTTGTCAATCCTTGGTTTTAAATATTATTGAATAAATTCTAGCACGAATTAGAAACATTTTTAACTGAGATTTATCTTATATTTTGAATTGATCTCTCAGTGCATATGAAAATCAATATTACAGGCAATATTTGATCAAAGCATGGGAGCTGATGTATCTATGTGCATCTGCCATGCCTCCTAGCAAGGATATTGGTGGATATCTTTCAGAGTATGTTCATAATGTTGCACAAGGCACTAGTACTGATCCAGAGGTTCGAGTTCTTGCACTAAATACACTGAATGCTTTAAAGCGTTGCATGAAGGCTGGTCCTAGGCATATAATACCTGGCCGAGAGGAAATTGAAGCCCTTTTAACAGGGAGAAAGCTTACGACCATAGTATTTTTCTTGGATGAAACTTTTGAAGAAATAACATATGATATGACAACAACGGTGGCTGATTCTGTTGAGGTTTACTCACGACTTTGATTTTTCTACATGTTTTGACTCATGACTATTTATTTCCTGAATTCATTAGAAAAAAAATTATATAGTATGTGGAGTTCTTTCTTATGATTTCGATTATTCATTGGTGGCAGATATCTTTTTTCTTGATTTTTCTGATGTATATGTCTGCTCTGCTCTTAATAAGCAAATCTATGTTTATTGATGATGCATTTTTGGATAACTTCAGTAAGTGAAAGCAGTAATTCATTTATATATTTTTACATGTTTCAAAATTAGTTGTTTGTATAAATTATATTATTGGACCGTTTGCTAAACTTAAAATTACAAATACCTTCAAGGAGATTTTGTGGCTAGTGTTGAAGTTATATGTAAATATAGTAATTAAGTAGGTTTATTCCTTATTATGTTTAGGCTCGGTAGGCCCGGCCCGTTAGGGTTGTCTTGTAATCTATAAGTAGGCATTGCCTCTTTGATAATAATAGGACGACTATTCTAGTCTATACGGGTTACATGGTATCAGAGCCAAAACCCTAAAAGAGTGGAAATTAGGGTTTGGGTTTTATCTTTCTCGGGATAGAATTTGGGAGAGCCGTTTGTAGGGTTTTGTTCGGGACTGCAACAGGAAGCCGTTGCCGCCACCGCCGCCGAAATTTTTCCGCCGACTGTTTCTGGTAGATCCGGGACCGATCAACAATCTGGTCCAAGTTTCGGCTCCATCCGAGTCCAAACGAAGCCGCAATCGTCGCCGGAAGGTCGCCGCCGCCGCTGCTCCGATCGGTAAAATTGTTTCTGGGTTTTGTCCGCGCCGAGGTATACTTCAAGTCTGTTCAATTTTTTTTCTGTTTCGGGGTTCGTAGGGTCTCAGTTTTTGCTTTCATAGCTACTTTGGGTTTCTCGGGCCTCGTTACTATTCTGTTTTTTTTTGGGAAAAGTGAGTTTGTTGCTGTCCAGTTTATTTTATTCACCGAAATATGAGTGAAACCAAGCATGTAATCTCTCACTCGATGGAGATTACGAAAAGAAAGTTGAATGGCTCAAACTTTATTGATTGGCATAGGACGATTAAGAACCATATGCTCTTCCATGAGTTGGAAGATCATATGGATGGAAAACCACCTGTGGATGCGGTTGAGAAGAAATGATGGGATCGTGAGGATGCTCGTCTCTACAATCAAATCGTGAATTCCATGAATAATGACATTGTGGATCTGATTGGTCATTGTACGACGATAAAGGAGGTTATGACATTCGTAGAATTCTTATATTCCGAGAAGGAGCAGGTTATGAAGACTTATGATGTCTGCTCATCCTATTTTCATGCTGATCGGAATGAGGAGTCTGTTCGGAGTTATTATACTAGACACAAGAAGAACGGTGCTGAATTGAACTCTTTAATGCCTTTTTCTGCTGATATTGCAGTACAACATGCTCAGAGAGAGAAAATGGGAGTCATTAGTTTTTTGAAGGGTCTAGGACCCAAGTTTGAGGGTCCTAGAGCCCAGGTTCTGTCTGGTTCTGAGATTTCAAGTTTGGATGATGTGTTTCTACGATTGGAACGTACTGAGGAGGCTGTTGGGGTGGCGTCGAATAGCGCCCTAGTTGGAAGACGAGACACGCGAGGTGGGAGACCTCCTACTACTTTTGTGAAATCAGGATCTGATCGACGTCCCGAGTTTGGTGGTGAGCGACGTCCAGGATTTCGTAGTGATTTGGAATGTTATTTCTGCCATAAACCGGGGCATCTACAAAGAGACTGCAGGAAGTTACAATCTTATCTGCAGAAAGCCCAACTTGCTTCTAG
>JBBMEF010000022.1:12280556-12292437 GCA_037832685.1 Sicyos baderoa
TGCTTAAAGGATGATTTTAGAGTTCGAGCAATGTCCGACCATTTATCGTGTGCGAAACATTTTGTGACAACCCAAATATTGTCGAAGTCCATGTTAAGAACTTCACTATGTTTTCTAATCCAGGATTTGGGTTGTTGTTTTGGGGGGTCTGGTATTTTTTGAATCTGGGCTGAGATAATCAGAGGAACTTCAACTGATTTTTTGGTCAGTGAAGATGAAGAGATTTGCACAGATTGGTTTTCAGGGTTATGGTTTTTAATAGAAAAAGGAGAGGTGACTAAGTCATCTGTTGCTGATTTTTTGGCTGGTGTTTCAGTTGTGTCTATAGTTTGGTTAAGAAGGCCAAAGGATGTGAAGAAATTCCTCATCATGTTGAGTATTGCCTTGGGACCTGCAGAATTCAAACCAAAAGGAAAGTTTAAGACATACCTGCTACCTTTTTTAGGCCATACCTCACATCTACAAAGACGACCTTCCGAAATAAGAAGTTTACTGATCAAGATGATGCCATAGTCGTCTTTGAAAGTTTCCCTATAGAAGCTGTGTGCTGGATTCTTGACGATATGCGAGAGGGAAGACTCCATCCATTGAAATAGTGGGATCGAAAGAGGAAGCTCTTTGTCGTAAAAGAAATCAGTCAACCAGAAAAGGGAATCTTCCAAACGAATGCTGAAGGTGTTACCGAAGATATCGCAGGTTACCGGTTCCATGGTGAAAAGGAAAGGGAACGAAGGGTAGGTGATGGAGTGGTGAGGAAGGAGAAGGGATAAGAGAAGGGAGGAGAGGAGAGGAAGGAAGGAAGGACACCGACGAGGAAGCCGCCGGAGAGGAAGAGAGAAGGGTGAAGGTCAGAGAATTATTCCCATCCGGTGTATTAAAATACCAAGAATCCTAAAGTGATAGGTTGAGACCTAAGAAGCACTAACACTTCTATTTTGACAATGTGTCCATGTCTGACACCGATAATTCCGGACACTCTTCGAACACGTGCCCGACACTAGAAATTTGGTGTCCTTTTTTATTGTTATTATTTTTAATTTCGTACACACTATGGACACTTCATGGCACCTCATTTACGACGTCCATCAAAGATATATAGACTAAGATGGAAAAAAGAATGAAAAGAGAAAATAGAATGGAGAAAAAGGAAAAGAGGTAAAAACTAAATTTAGAGATTGTTAAGGGTAGGCTAAGAAATTCTTAGGTTTACAAAATTTTGTTTTGTGTGCTTTTGGTAGGCATTTAAAGAATTATGAGATTTTGTCCTTTATTGGATTTAAATGGACTCATATAACTAACTATGTGGGTTAAATTCAAACGCTAATTGAATCTTCACATTCATCCTTGTTTGAATTACTTTTCATAGTTATTTAAAAAACTAAAATATTTTGAATTTGATTTTTTAATAGTATATCATAAAAAATAATAATCAACAGAGTGTCCTCGATGTATCCGTGTCCTGCATTTTCTAATAATGGTGTGTCTACGTGTCCGTGTCGTGTTCGTATCTCGTGTCCGTGTCCGTGCTTCTTAGGATGAGACAACTTTAATTATTTCAACAAACAAAAATCTGTGACCAAGAGTTGAGATGAACTATTGGAAATGTAGTTTCAAGGCAAAAAAAAAAGCAGCTTGTTCAACCATAGTAGGAACGTTTTTGCGTAAGACTGGGCCAAGAGAGAATTATATGGCTCATAAATTATGTAAATTCTCATAAATCATGTAAATAATATTCCTTTGAATTCTAGGGCAAACGAAAGCAATTGGATACAAAAGCCTGACTTCAGGTCTCATAAGAAGGATTTTGGTCCTTGTGTTTATTTAGATTTTTCTTTTCCTTTATGTTTCCATATATCCTATAAAAATTGTTTTTCATTTTGTTGCTTTATGTGATGTAAACCTTTCTTAATTTAGTTTCGGAAGGAATTGCATGAAAAAAATAAGCAAGAAGCTGTTATGCAAGAAGAATTAGAGACCTTAAAAGAATCCTTGAGATTTGAAAAGAAAAACTTAGTTGAGGCAACATGTAATCTTGAGAGGCTCAGATCGCAGTACGATGAAAAAGACAAGGAACACCAGGTCAGTACAACTAGCACAGCATCGTACATAGATAGAGCCTCTATAACTCTTTGTTTGGTTTTTTTTATAACATTTTCAGGACATGCTAATGGAAAAAAGGGGTCTGGAAGCAAGAATAGACAAGTTGAGTGCCACAGTGTTGGAAACTAACTTGAAAAAAGATACGGTTGGAATTGATGAACAGGTACAATTTTGAGCTGTTTGTATCATGAAATCATTTTCATGTTTTTGTTTTGAAAATTATTTAGTAAGAAACAATTTAATTGATGTATGAAATTACAAAAAGGGGATTACAAAAGGCCTCTTCAATTAGATAGGAGAGTGGTATAAGTATAGACTGTAGAGTGATGAAAGAGAGGAGTTGCTACACCATGTCACAACCAAAATAATGCTATCGTCTATAAAACGAGAAAGATGATTCTTTGTCTTGAAAAATTCTCATATTCTGCTCATTCCAAATGCTCTAACAAAACACAAGAATGAAGTTCTCCCAAAGAAGTTTCTTCACTTTCTTGAATGGATGTCCACCGATTGTTAATGAGAGAAGGCTGTGGCTGTCCCATGGGATTACAAATTGCCATTGGAATCCTGTCTTCATGAAGCCTCGGAAAGAATCTGCATAGTTGCGTAAAATCAATATATGTGATTGGGATCCAGGGTGCTGTTTACAGAGGACACACCAGTGTGATTGTTGTGAACTAAAAAAAGAGGACACACCAGTGTGGGCATAGGCCAAAAAGGGCATCCTTTTTTGGAGCTTGTCATGAGTGTAAATGGCTCCATGGGCAAGCTCCCAAAGGAAGAATCTCAGGGTACCCAAATCAAATGAAAGAGATGAGATGGATTGTAAAAATTAGTAGCAGATATCTCCCTAATTCAGGACTTGACAGTAAAGTGCCCTTGTAGATTCAGCTTTCATAGACGTTCATCCTTATGGTGAGTGAGTGTTAACAAACTTAAACAGTGTGTATGTGATCCCAGCTCATCAATCTCAGCATCTTTTAAGTCTCCTCAAACCCAAATTTCCGAAAACTAGATTCGGGCACCTTTCTTGGATGACAGTTCAAAAATAAGTTCTTGATTTTCAAAGGAAAAAAGCTAATTCAAGCTATCTGAGAAAGGAAACTTGAAAAATGAAAAACAAGGGAAAGAAACATTAAAAAGATAATTTAGACATTTTAATTTTATTAGAATTTTGTAACTGTTCCAAAAGTAGAAAACTACTCGTCAAAACAAGTCTCTTGCAATCCTTTCATTTTTCTTTTTCTCAGATCATTTTTGTAATTTTTTTTTGATTGATATATAACTACTTAATATAGAATGTACTGCAATTGCATTGAGTCGATCGTTGTTTTCTATAGCTTCTACAAAAACTTCAAGATGAGTTAAGGTTCCGAAGTGATGAGTTGCAAGCCTCAGAAGAAATTAGAAAGAAACTGGTGAATGAAAAGCTATTGCTGGAACAAAGAATTTCTGGACATGAAAAGAAGACTAGCATTGAGGTACATGATTAGTTTGTTGATATGGTTTCATCTCTGTTACTTCTTACATTGCAAGGGTAATATATATTAAGTATTTTTATTTTTTACTTTCAGATGGAACGTCTTCAGAAAAGCTTTGAACATGAACGTAAAGTCTTGAAGCTGAGAGTGGCAGAGCTTGAAAAGAAAATTGAAGAAGTAACTCAAAAACTAGCTATCATGGAATCAACTCTTACAATTAGGAACTCTGATTTGGCAGCGCTGCAAAATAATTTGAAGGAGCTAGAGGAGCTACGAGAGATGAAAGAGGTTCTAGTTCTAATTGTTTCTATTTAATTTAACACGAACTGATCTAGCTGCATTATATCTCACATCTATTTACACACCCGATATATCTTTTCTCTCTTTCTTATTTACTTCTTCTTGTCCTTTTTGTGATGATTCTTCCTTTATTTTAGGATATTGACCGAAAAAATGAGCAAACAGCTAATATTTTGAAGATGCAAGGGATTCAGCTAGCTGAGACGGAAGCACTTTATAAGGAAGAGCAAATTTTAAGGAAACGCTATTTTAACATGATAGAAGGTTTGTTTACCATGAGGTTCAGTGTTCATGAGCGAAATACTTGCATACTTATACTCAATATTGGAGAAAGTTGGGTAGATTTCTCCTAATATATTAAAATTTATCTTTATATTCAACTATCATAGGTGTTACTAAAAATTGATATCATAGGTTAGACTAGTGATCAATGCAACATATGAAATGGTCCTTATGACCCTCTAACCTTATCTAAAGTCTATTGTGGCCTCTTTCATAATTTAATCAACTAATTCATATATTTACTTCTTAAATGTGTTATAATTATTATTCTTAAATATTATCCAAATAAAGCCTGCCCATTAAATTATTAATCTGGACTGCTATATTGTTATCTCAATGACAAAATAAATTGTATATCGTTTAATTATTACTCTATGTGATGTTCCAAACATAATTTTTTTAATATAAATAAACTAAAACTTTTATAAACAAATTAGTAAAATAAACTCGAAAGGTTAATATATATGCTAATACCTTTTTTCTTAATAGACTTGAGTTTAGGCAAAAAGATTATATGATCGAATGTTGTTTATGTAGTCTTATTATGAGATCTATGGTTTGAGAAATATTATAGTGATAAATTTATATGCAAATACTTTTTTTTGTTAATAGACTTGAGTTGAGGCAAAAAGATAATATGATCGAGTGTCGTTTATGTAGTCTTATTATGGGAACTATGGTTTGAGAAATATTGTTGAGTTGTTGGGGGAAAAAGAAAGGGGGGAATTATAGGCCTTGGCATAATTTAATGTTTCTACATTGCATCTCTAATTAAACCTTTTTAAATTTCTCAGTAATTTATATATCTTGGAGTTGTTTTCTTTGACTCAGATAGGGGTCTTTCTGCTTTCTACTTTTCATCAAATCAATGAAAATTAGATTTCTTAGGTATATATTAAAAATAATGAAATAATATACTTGCACTACAAATTGATTTTTTCTATCTCATCAATTTATCATGAATTTGTGTTATTTTAAATAAAATATTATTTTGTTGATAAGGTTGTAACATGTACAACTTATGAAATGTTCCATTGCAGATATGAAAGGAAAGATCAGGGTTTACTGTCGACTTAGACCTCTTAATGAAAAAGAAATTATCGGAAAAGAAAAAAACGTGCTTACAAGTCTAGACGAGTTCACAGTCGAACATCCATGGAAAGATGATAAGCCAAAGCAACATATGTATGATCACGTATTTGATGGCACTGCCACCCAGGTAGATGTCTTTGAAGATACCCGCGTAAGTTCAATAAAATTCTAAAACATTATTGTTTTCTAGCAATCAATGGAAGTAGAAAATATGAATTGATGTTGTCTTTCTTACAATCCTAATGCAGTATCTAGTTCAGTCTGCCGTTGATGGTTATAATGTTTGCATATTTGCTTATGGTCAAACTGGTTCTGGTAAGACATTTACAATATATGGATCTGACGAGCACCCTGGACTAACACCGCGTGCCATTGGAGAACTTTTTCGGATTTTGAAGCAAGATAGTAACAAGTTCTCATTTTCATTGAAGGTAATGATTTGCATTCTCAATCCTAATTTGTATTTTATTCGGATCTATCTCGAGTTTAAAGATCAGAATGCATACAATGTTGTATACATTATTGTTGAATTAACTTTCATCTTATCAATGGAAATATTTTTGTTTCCTATAAAAATTGTTGAATATGTTAAATTGTCCATTAACCCAAAAATTTAAGTTGATGAGTTGGAGTAAATTTGATCATATAAACCAACAATTATAGTTCATATAAATAGGATGGCTCGTTCTTTATATTCTCAAAATATTAACTTTTGTTTTATACATCGCTCTCTTAAAGTCCAATGATCATAATCCATACAATGTTTTATACATTGGCTTTTGTAGAAAATGACTTGACGTGTGACTGCATTTTGTTTATGATGCACATTTGAACATCAATAGAATCTATAGATGGGTCTTGTTCTTCTCACTCATACTATATTTTGATGCTCTTCATCCATACTATATTTTGATGTAGGCATACATGGTAGAATTATATCAAGATACATTGGTAGATCTTCTTTTGCCAAAGAATGCTAAACGGCCGAAATTAGATATAAAAAAGGATACGAAGGTAAATATTTCAAATGATCAATCATTAGTCATTTTTATAATTTAATGTGAACTTTCAATCTCAATTAATTTATCTGAGTTGTTTTACTTCTAACATTTTGTGGATAACTATTTGGTGAGGCAGGGAATGGTATCCATTGAAAATGTCACAATAGCTTCTATCTCAACATTTGAAGAATTGAAAAAAATTATTTATCGAGGATCAGAGCAACGACATACTTCAGGGACTCAAATGAATGAAGAAAGTTCTAGATCACATTTGATACTTTCAGTTATTATTGAAAGTACCCACCTTCAGTCACAATCTGTTTCTAAAGGAAAGGTATGGTACTTGTAGTTTAAATATTTTCTCTAATAAATATTAAATGTAGGTTAGTATGATTTAAATGTGAAAATACGCTATTAGGTCTGGTGTGTATGCATTTTCGCCGAAGATTAGGTGAACATTTTTGCATGGAATGTCTCGTTTCCAGCATGTAATAGTTCGAATATCTGTCTTGCAGCTTAGTTTTGTTGATCTTGCGGGATCAGAGAGAGTGAAGAAGTCAGGTTCTTCTGGTAGCCAACTTAAGGAAGCTCAAAGCATAAATAAGTCACTTTCAGCACTTGGGGATGTTATCAGTGCTCTGTCTTCTGGGGTCCAGCATATACCTTACAGAAATCATAAGCTAACAATGTTGATGAGTGATTCACTTGGTGGTAATGCGAAAACGCTTATGTTTGTCAACGTCTCTCCAGCCGAATCCAACTTGGACGAGACATACAATTCACTCACGTATGCTATTTTTTTCTATATTACACTGCTTTATTTTTTTCTATACTACACATGCTTTCTAAATTTTACCAGGTTCATTTGATTAAGAATTCATGATAAAGAAATGGTGAGAAATCAAGTATAATTTTAAAAAACCCAAAACTAAATAGTTATCAAATGAGACATAAATCACCTAATATGTTTTTAATCGTATAGAGTTTGATAGGATCCCTACTAAGGGTATATTAGTAAATAAATTAAGTAATTTGTTAGAGTATTCTATTATAAATAGAGGAGGGGTAGGGATAGAGTCATGCAAATATTGATTAGTCTCATTAGGACTTGAGAAAGAGAGGACTTTCTAGAGAAGGAGGTTGTAGGTGCCTTTCACCTAAGTCTAGAAGTATATCATTATCAAATATGTATAGGAAGCGTAAGCTTATAGAGAGTAACTGTATCTTTACGCTGAAGTCTTATCTTATGAATGTGTTTTGTAATTCAGATATGCCTCCAGAGTTCGATCGATCGTTAATGATCCAAGCAAAAACGTATCATCTAAAGAGGTTGCTCGACTGAAAAAACTGGTTGCTTATTGGAAAGAGCAAGCAGGTAGGAGGAAAGAAGATGATGAGCTAGAAGAAATTCAGGATGGGCGACATTCTAAAGAAAAAGCAGAGGTTAGATACTCCATGTAGAGAGCTTTTATTAGGTTGCTCAAAGTTTGATCAAATCAAATATGTAACTTGCTATTTGTTACCATTCTCACGTCTTATTCTTATGTTAATCTCATTTGGAAATTGAGGCTGTAGCAGTAGGACTGTAGCTAGCTTATTAGGATGCACATTGTATTGTATAGTTTTGAGTGGCTTAGTATTGTATATATATATATATATATATATATATGAACAAATGTGTTCTTTTATTATCCTTTTCATACATTACTCGTAAATGTCAATGGGGGCTCCCTTCTCTACAACTGTGCTTTCTCTTTTGGTTCTGATATAATTGCAAATATTTAATTTTAGTTATCTACTTTCATTAAAAATTAAAAGCGGTTCCTATAGTTTTCAAGGTGGAGAGTTTTTAGCGATCTGTATTTAATATTAATATTAAGATATGAAAAAGAGAGTTTTAGGTCTAATATCTTGGTTATTTTTATAAAATGAAATGATTTTGGATTAAACCAAACTTTCAAAGATTGGATTTGATTTATTCTAACCATGTTTTCCCCCCTGTTTCCATTGGGTCTTTGTGTTTGGATTTGAAGAAAAATAGAGGAGACATGAAATGAATGAAGGAGTTTAGAGTGGTTTGGAAGGGTAAACCCACATTTGTTGATTGGTATTAGGAGGGTAGCTAAAGGAAAATCTTGTTCAAAAAAATCATTATGGAGTGATTTAATTGGTCAAAGAGAACTTTGGAGTGCATAAGGTGATGTGTTCAATCCATGATGAACACTTATGTGGTGATCAGTGTTAGGAGTGCATAATAATTTATTTTTTTCTCTCTAATCAAGTTCTGAAGTTTTGATAATTATTGAATTAAATGAAAATTATAAATTGCATTCATCTTTGCATATTCAAAATTTCTCATTCATGATAACAAAAGACTCAATTAAAATATATATTTTTTTTTTCCTTTTTATAAAATAATTGACCTTAATAGTTTCTAATTCGATTTCATATATAAATTTTATTAACTAAATGAAAATTATAAATTTAAACTATTAATTTATGCATATCAAACTTTCTAATTCACATTATTCAAAAAGAAAAAAACATCCCAATTCATATTAGGTAACAAAGTACAAATTTTTTTTTATATAATTATTATTTATAATCCTTTTAATTTTAACTTCAATTATTAAATTATAAACTATCTTGTAAGTTATAATACTATAGTATAATAGCAAAATAGTCGGTGACGTGATGATTTCATCATCTGGGGACAATCAGTCCAACACTATAATCACGATTTTGATCTTGAAAATTAGTATTTGACTCTCATTTATTTGAGAATAATAATTTTTTCTTTAAAATTTATGGTCTCTCACCCAACTTTTACTCAAAATAGTAATACTATTATTATTATCAGTAATAATTTAACTTAGTGAAAATCATAAATGAGGTTCTCTCTAAATTTTAGAATATAATATATTTTTTAAAATATAAATTTTAGAATATAATTATAAAGTAAAGTTCAAAGAATAATATGTTAATAGAATATAGTTAAATATTGGAAATCTGTTGTGTATACCAATTTTGGGATCCTTTATTAAAATTATAACACATCTTTATCAAAAATTGATTTATAGCAAAATTTGGAGTGATTGAACTCAATCGAACTCAACCAATAACTAGTGAATGAACTCAATCAGTTTGTTAAAGTGATTGATCTCAACTGAACATTCAATCACTTGATTACTTTCAGATTTTTGGTATATGTGCAATTATTTTCAGTTTTGTGCTATAGATATAATTTTTTAGCTAATTTTTGTTATACATGAAAAATCCCTTTAAATATTTGTTTAGATAAGAATAAAGTTATTTGGTGAATCAAATGACAGTTTTCTTTTGAATATTTAATATGTTAATAGTATATATTTTTCTTTTGAAATATTCGGTGAATCAAATAATGAAGGGATTCATTATCATGTTGGTCCAATCGGTTCTTATTATGGGAAGACCATTAAGATGGAGACTACACCTATTTTTCATAAGGCATTAAGTAAAAAGGCAAAATTCAACAAGCCAAATGATAGTTTGTTTATTGGTATGCCTGATAAATTTTTCAAGAAAAGCAATGTGAAGAGAGAGTTGGAGTTTACTAATGCAAGATTAGCTTTAGAAGGTTGTAAAAGGAAGATTGCTAATCATGCTAATTGTGATATTGTTGCGGTGAAGAAAACAAAGACAAGTGAAATCGGTACACTATTTTCTATGGAAGCCGTTGAACAGCAGTCAACAATGGTTATCTTAAATTAGAATGCGTGTATTTTGGGGAATTCACGCACATTAAGTGATAATAAATGCATCATTACGTTGCATAATCCCCAAGTTATTCTTACTTTTATTTTCCAATATGGTGTTAATGGAGTTTTGTTTGCTTTTGGTAGATTTACTTTTTATTATGTCTGTTTCGTTGAAGAGTTGGTTGATAAAGGAAATGTTATCACAGAGATCAACAAGTGTTACGTTCGATGGTGTCTCCACTCCTCTACGGTCTTGGAGTTTGCTCATCTTCCTTTAGTGGTTTTTTTTTTTTTGAAAAGATCTTCCTTTAGTGGTTACATGTACGTTAGTAAGTATTTTATCAGTAGATATAACTTCTAGAGTTCTTCAAAATTCAACATTTTTAGTGTTGAAAATTCTTAGTTGGTCATTTATTGTGATCTTTCACTCCCATTTATTTAAAGACTAGCTTTTTTGGTCTTGTTGATCATTTCATTTTTGTGTTATCTTTATTAGTAGCTCTCAAAGTTTAGATTTGTCTTGATCTGTCACGTGGGCTAATGACAAAAGTTTTAAAGTCTTGTCTTTTTATACATTTGTTTTTGATTGGTGAGGAGTTTATTTGTGTCTCTTATTATTATTATTAATGAAAGTTCTACTTAAAAAAAAAAATTAAAAGTTAAAAGAAAAAATATTTGAATAAAGAAAAAAGGAGAAAATTATAGTAAATATAACTAAAAAAAAGAAGTGAGCAACGTGTTTTGGGATGGGATAGTTGGATGGTTGGATAGTTTGAAAAGTTTATTTTTTCTTGTATACCTTTACCAAATATACTTTTCCTCATTCTCTCTTAATTAAAAAAAAAAACCCCAAATAAATAAACAAATATATATATATATATATATATTAATGGTTGATTTTAGCACTCAATTAATGAGCATGTGGTATATTAGCAAAACTTAAGAAACACCGCCCAAGTTGTCGTCTTCATAGTCCTCTTAATAGACAAATGTTATGAAATGTGAGTGACAGAAGCTGTTTAATTATAACTACTAGACTGCGAAACGTGACATGCGCGCATCCTTCCACGATTATTTCCGCAAAATAAAAGGAGAGAGATCCATCCGGACACGAATCTTCCACTCCTCGATCTCTTCCGATTTCCCATTTCCGGAGCACGACGGAGGGAGGGAGGGCGGTTGGAGATGGACAACATCCCGATCTCAGCGCCTTCCGTCACTGTTTTCAAGTGCGGCGGCGGCGGGTCGGTGGCCAAATGGCGGTTGCTGCATATAATCGTAGCCCTCGGTATCTGGCTCGGCGGCATTCATCTCAACTTTGCTCTAGGCTTCATCTCCCTCTTCTACCTCTCCCCGTCCAAAGCCCTTCTGTGAGTTCTCCTTTTCTTTCTTTGCCTTTCATGGAAGTGCGTGCCTGTTTCTGATTCCGATCTCCTTTTTCCGTTTTAGGGTGTTTGGGTTGCTTTTGATGTTGATGCTGATTCCGGTCAATGATAAAAGCAGATACGGCCGCATGTTGGCCAGGTTAATTCTCTTTTTCTTTCATCAGACTACCTTGCCGCTTCCTTTGCTTGCTTATGTTTTGGTGTTTTGGTTGCAGGTATATATGTCAACATGCTTGCAGCTACTTTCCTGTTACTTTACATGTTGAAGATATTCATGCCTTTGATCCCGATCGTGCTTATGGTTAGTGCCTGCTGTTTCCCTTTCCCCCCTCGCTACAATTCTGTACTTATTGCCGGATTCAGATCCTTTTTTAATCATTCTGGATTCTTATTTGCTTTAATTCAGATCCTTTGTTAATCATTCTAGATTCTTATTTGCTTTAATTCAGATCCTTTGTTAATCATTCTAGATTCTTATTTGCTTTAATTCAGATCCTTTGTTA
>JBBMEF010000022.1:12301966-12314916 GCA_037832685.1 Sicyos baderoa
TAGTATTCCACCAAGAACTGTCGGTCTCCTTCGTCAACGACGAAGTTGAGACGTACTTTCAACCACACACTTCACAATAAATACTTATATTTATGGATTAATTTGTGTGAACACTATTTTCCCAACAGTGATATTTTAACTTTTATTTATTTATATATATTTTTGTACGTATATTTGCTCTCCTCGATCGACAGCCCACCCATCCAAACAAGCCTAGGTGATTTGAACCATATTTAAGCCGCCATTTGATTCAAAAAAGTTGGATACGATCCAAAATAAATAATAAGCCAAGCAGATAGTTTGGTCCTTAAATTAAAATGATGATCTTCTCAATATAATATAATAGCATCTTGTAGGCTATGTGGAAGTACTGTTCTACGTTTAAAAATATGAGGAATTTTCAATATATTTATGAGATATATGAATTATTTTCTTTACTACCACTTAGTTTGATGTAAAACTTTAGATTATATAATATACTTTGTTATGGAAAATTGTTTAAATATCTAATTTATTTAAGTAGTTCTAAAAAAATTATTTTGCACCGAATGGGTTGATGGTGCAATGGTTTCATTGTTTGGTCGTAGATTAGTTCAACACGAGTGGATTCAATCATGTAATATGGATAAATTGAATAATCATCCTCTAATTATAGGGTTTGATCCTTGATGTTAGATTATTTTTGTTGCACGAAAACGAAACTGGCCCGGGCAGTCACATATATATATATAAAAAAACAAATTATTTTAATCCAAATTTCTTTCATATTAGTTATTATACTTTCAAACATCTTAGTTCATGTAAATTGATATTTATTATATTATAGGTTTGAAATTAACTTTAATTGAAAATGAATTTAATAATAGTTAGTTATAAATAAAAAATGGTCAATTTAAAGTTAGAGATTTAACATAAAATTAAAGATTTAATGTGACCTAACATTTTTTTTTTTTTTTTTTTTTGAGAATCAATGTGACCCTAAAAAATGGTTATAAATAAAGTTTTTGTCAATTTAAAGTTATAAAAATGTACTGTAGGAATTAAAAAAAGTGTCCCAATGTGACAAAAAAAACTATTAAAATATAATCAAATCATATAATAAAACTTTATCTTAAAATATAAGCGTAAAGTTCATAATGGCAGTGATATATAAATACAAAAAACTATTAATCAAATATCATGCACATAAATGTACACAAAAAATTACTCATAAATTACAAGTAAAATTTTCTTAGGTTTTAATGAAAAATTATTTTAAATGGTTTTAAAACGAATAGTTCAATCAAAGATTAAAAATTAATAGTTATTTGAAATAAAAAGTTATTAAAAAAAGTTATTTAAGAAATAAAAAATAAATTAATAATTATTTTGAATAACTTTTATAAGGTAAGGTCGCAAGTAATAAAATAATGATGATGGTTTGGAGAGAGGGGTTAAAAACTTACTTGTAAAATCTCTTTAAATATACAAACAAAACATTCATGAGATCGACAATGACATGATGCAGTTTGTTATCTTGTTTGATGTTATTCTATTTTCAATCCTCGGTCACTAAATTTGAACTCAAATCTGAAAATCGATATTCGGTTCATAATGATAGTAGTTGTGCGCTAAAATTTGTTGGTTCCTTCCCTAATTTGTAAAGAAAAAAACCCATTAGCCAGCGCCCCAAATAAAAAGCCCATTACACACCAATTAGACATTGCATTCCGAGAGGTCCAAGTTCTGATGGCGATCGTTCTCCTTCAAGTTCGGTTCCTGCGCGAGAGAAAGTAGAAATACAAAACGCCGACTTCAAATTTGCAGATTCACGAACTGTATAAACGGCTACGAAAGGGAAGAGGAACGGTAACGATTGGCTGGTTTCTAGGGTTTTTTTTCCCTTCTGGGTTGCATGTGCACCACAGGAAGATCGAACCAGCGATTTCTGTTTCTACAGCTCCTTCTTGTTTTCCAGGTATGGATTTCAAGGCATGCCACTCATTTTCTTTTCAATGTGAGGTATTGATCATCCGATATTGTTGTTTCTTGCTCCTCCCCCATTCATCAACCCCTCACAATGTATGAACCCTGATATTGAAATGTATGTTCTATTTTGTTTACTTGATTCCGTGTAGAACTGGAGAAGCGAATCTTAGGGTTAGGGTTTACAGGAAAAAGTAAGACGAGGGTTGTAACTTGAGCGTTTTGGGTACTTTGTATTGCTATCATTTTCATGTTCTATTTCTCTAAGACGTCTGATTATTTCTTTTTCTGATTTCTGGGTTGGGTTTCAATTTTTATTTCTTCCAGTTTGGCGCAATATTTGTGGGTTTGGTGTTTGAACCTGCGAACTCTTGGTAGATGATACATGTTCCTACAGCTGATTGACCGTTTCAATCTTATTTCAATGTAGCATTGTTTGTTCTTATGATCCTAAATTCGTGAGTTGCAGAATTCTCCCTTCGGAACCAGAGATGTGTGATGCGATGGAGACACGGGAATCTGCACAAGATGTTCCTGTTGCTTTAAGCGAAGGAAACCAAGTTATTTCAAAAGATGAGATCCTGGATTCTCTCCCTTTGCCAGTCGAGGCAACTCCGAACTCTTGCGAAGATAAGGTTGATTTACCTGAGACTCATGTACAGGAAGTTGTACCTCCTGAGGATAATTTAGATAAGCAATCAAATCAAGATTCTGCAAATTCACTTCCCTTGGATCATGATAAGCCTGATGCAGACCCTGCTTTTTTGGTCAAGACTGGGCCTGATGAGTTGTTGCCCCCAAGTGAGTTGGGTCTAGATGCTGCTACTTCCGATACTCACCTGGAAAACGTTCAATCCTCCATGGATGCCAAACCTGAGGCATTTGGGATGCCTGAAACTAAAATTGGTTCGCTGGATGATGCTTCAACAGCGAGTCTTGATGAACCTGTAACTCCACATCCAGTATCATCTTGTATTAAAACTGAAACAGAGAATGCTTTAGGATTGAAGGTCAACGAAGACGGTGTTACTACACCTCATAATGGGCATTCAAACATGAATCACTCGTTTCTTTTAGATGAAAATCTTATTGCTGAAGGTAGTGAATCAGGAACAGAAGAAGAGCAATCTACTTTCATGAAGGAGCTTGATAGCTTCTTCAGAGAAAGAAGCCTGGAATTCAAACCTCCCAAGTTTTATGGGGAGGGACTGAATTGCCTCAAGTAATGTTTTTATTCTTCATTACTTAGCATAATTTACGGCATTCAATAGGAATTGGAGTCTTTAGCTCACATTTTTTAACTTTTTATTTCAAGGTTGTGGAGGGCTGTGACTAGATTGGGAGGCTATGACAAGGTATGTTTTGTTGTTTTTTATGTACTGTGTTTTTTGTCTGATGTATACACTTCCTATGAAAGACAACCTGAGTTGAAAATTGGTTCATTGATTCAATGACAATGTCTTTGAATCATTTAAACTATATTATCAAATATTTTAAAGATTTGTTCCAGTACAACTGTATATGGGCAGAAAAGCAGCCTCATACTGGAAGGGAGGTTAGTTTATACTGTTGTTTGTGGATGACTACATTAATAAAATTTGTAATGTGCCAAAATTTTGGGGTTGAGAAAATGCGATTGATATGTACAACTTTCTGTAGTGTTGTAACTTCTCCTCTTTGAACAACCTTTAGAACCTAGGTAGTTAGAGGAGAAAACCACGGAGCTATTATTCTGTTTTTATTTTGTGTTCTTCTCATGATATTTTTTTTGTTTCTTTTGATTATATAATTTTCAAGCTCTGCAATCTTATTTTTGACACACCTGTAATTTATGTACTATTTGAATAGGTGACTTCATGCAAGTTGTGGCGGCAAGTGGGAGAGTCTTTCAGGCCCCCAAAGTATGGACACATTTTTTAGAACTTGCGATGTCAAAATCGTTTTGCTTGACACTGTCGGAAACAAGTTGCTGCTTATGCTAATCAATATTATTTTGAATTGTTTATTTGATCTATGTTCTTAAAAAAGAAAAAAAAAACAAAGAGGTGTGCACAAGGCTGACAAAAAAAGACAGCCTAAAGCCAAGGGGTAAAAAGGAACTCTACCTAAACCAAAAACTATAATAATGCTTTCCAATTTTATTGGATCGTGGAGAAGTTGTAATTACAAAAGAGTTTTCTGTTCTTTGTGCACCACCAAGAAGCTAAAGACTGACATTACAACAAAAAGGAGCAGAAATGGAGGCATTATCTTCAAAGAGGTGGCGTTTCCTCTCCAACCGTAAACTCAACAACAGATCCCTAAGATCCATAACCCATTGAACTTTTCCTCTTTTCCTCAGATTCCTTCCACCCAACCCAAACTTCAAAGAAATCATCAATGTTTTTAGGAAAACAAAACAAGAAGCTTAACTCCTTGAATAACCACTGCCACACCAAAGATGCAAAAGCGCAATGAAGAAACAAATGGTCTTGAGATTCTTCATTTCCCTTTCACAGCAAACAAACATTTGGTGATAAATCCCAATGCCCACATTTCGTCGGGAGAATCTCTAGAGTATTGATTCTTTTATGGACCCGTGACCAAAAGAACACCTTCACTTTCTTGGAGCACCATTCTTCATATAGTATCAAACAAGCCTTTTCTAAGTGCCTCATTCCTCCAGCATTCTTCCACAGTAGCTAAGATATTCAGAAAAGCATCTCCAAACCAAACATCTTTCCAAAAGAAAATCTGTTCACCTTAAAAGAAACGAAGCTAAAAAAGCACTAGTTTTAGCATCTCAAACCAGGGTCCATGGCCTACCTTTTGTGCTTCTTTTTGTAAATTTTCTCCAAAAACTTTTCTCCAAAGCTTCTTTCTTTTGTAAACTTAAAGAGTAAAATCTGTTACATTGTTGAAGTCAAACATCGTTCTTAATGCCTAACTGTTTGTTGGTTTACTTTTGTACTAAATTGGTGCAGATAAATTCTTCAATTTATTTGAAGAATAAATGATTTTGTGGTAACTGCATAAGACCTTCTGTATGGCCTTATTTTCCAGCCTGGTTATGATAAGCTTGTTCTTCTTCTTTTTTTTTTTGTGTAGGACATGTACGACAGTTTCATGGACATTTCGAGGATTTTATGAGAAGGTGATGGGTGAAAGACATTTTTTGATGTATTTGTATCTATATTTTGTACGAGGATGGTCAATTTGGTCATATTTGTGAAGGCATTCTTTTGAACTGATGACTAATGTCATGGAATTTTTAAAGCTACCTTTGGGTCATTTGATGTGCATTTATAATTTTTT
Organism: Sicyos baderoa; assembly: GCA_037832685.1. Classification (NCBI taxonomy): domain Eukaryota; kingdom Viridiplantae; phylum Streptophyta; class Magnoliopsida; order Cucurbitales; family Cucurbitaceae; genus Sicyos; species Sicyos baderoa. The sequence goes on from JBBMEF010000022.1 coordinate 12,307,226, forward strand.
GTAATTGCATATGTTATATTACACAGTACTTTTGGGTTTTAACTTGGGTTTTTTTAGGCTCTCCTTGATTACGAGAGGCATAAAACCAATGGTGGCGAACTTAGTGTGCCTATTGTTTCCAACTCAGAACCCATGAGTATTGAAATCCAGGTAATACAGAATTTCAAATTACTGACCTTTTATTATTTTCGTCATGACAAACACAAGGTTGTGGTCTTCTTGCATATAGGTGACATTTTTAGGCATACTTTGGTGTTTGTGTGTGTTCACGTTTCATTGCTACTTGCAACTTCTAGGAAAAACAAGTCCTAATGGTGTTGTTTGCTTATAAGATGTGCCGTAAACGAAAGAGCAGAAGCCTCAGTTACATTTGATCATTGAACTCTTCTCCTGGATTTTGGTTCTCCTGGATTTTTTATTAGAGAAGTTGAGGACTCTAAAAAGAGATGTTGCAGATTTGGAATCGTTAAGTGTTTGGGGATTTGATTATTTAAAAAGGTCTTGGAGAGGCTTAAAAACCTTGGACTATTTGGAGGAAGAGGGAGCTTTGAGCAATGTCATAAAGGAGGAGTGGCTATTGGTTAAAGGAGAGTTTGCTGGGTTGTTAGTAAGGAGACGGTAAGCCAAATTTTAAGTGGGTTGAGGAAGGGGATGCCATACAACATTTTTCCATAGTTTGCTGGGTTGTGAGTAAGAGTTCCATTGGCTAGTTGGAAAATTGGCAGGTTGAGATGCTACCGAATTTAAAAATTAAAAGTTCGAATCTTTAAATAAAAAAAAGCTAAAAGATTTTAAATAATAGTAATGTATGTATTTTCAATTTTACTTTAAAAATAATTGAGTATGCTAAAAAGTTTAAAATAATCCAATATTGAAATAGAAAATAAATTTCGAAAAAATACAAGGTGCACACCTTTGCCTGAGGTGAAGGTGAGAGGCGCTTGCCTTGGCTTCTTTAGAGTCACATACCACTTGTGTGCATCGCCTCTTGCCATAGGAGACGGAAGGCAAACGCCTTGAAAGTTGAAACACGAGTGTTAGGTTTGTTAGGTCATCTATTATGGTGAATAGTAGATCAAGGGATCATCGTCATCACTCTTCATGCTCTGACTTATGGTGGACGTTTTAAATAGGATAATTTTGCGTGGGGTTGAGAGTAGAGCGGTGGAGGGTTTCATGTTGGAAATGAGATTTTGCCTTTGGCAAGGAATTAGGAAATAGAAACTTTTTATTGATGTATGGAAAAATATAAAAGTCTTATCGAAAGTTTACAAAAAACTTTGTTAGCAAAATGGGGGAGACTTTGACTCCAATGGAAACATTAGATTCTATGAGAGCTTCTAGAGTATGTGATGTATCGTTAAAGGGCTGCCTTTGTGGGGTGTCAGCTTGGATCGCTCATGTCTTATTTTTGGTGTTCCTTTAGGGCATAATCCTAAGTCCATCTAGTTTGGGAATTGGTGGTGTGAGGTGAGGAAAAGACTCTTCTTGAAAGTTGAGTTTCTTCTCAAAAGGGGTTGGCTGACGCCGACGCCGGTGCTGACCTTTATTTAGTTTGTCTTGACTCTTGAGTGAGATTCCCATCTACTATTCATTGTCCTTTTTTGAATTCCTGTTTTTGTGTGTAAGATTTTGGAGAAACTTAGGCAAGGTTTCCTGTGGAAGGGGTTGGAGAGGGTAAAGGGGCTAACTTGTTTAAGGAGTTGCTAAGGATGTGGACATTAGGGGTTTATGTGTTGGGAACGTGAGAGACTGCAACAGAGCCCTTTTGGCAAAGTGGCAATGGTGTTTTCATCCAGAACCTGCTTCATTGTGGAGAAAGGTCTTTGAGAGTAAGTGTGGATCGTACCCTTTCAAGTGACCTCATGTGGAGGGCAAGGCACATCTAGAGATTTGTGAAACACCATTGCTGAAGAGTAGCCTTTGTTTTCTTGTCTCATTCGTATTTTAGTTGAGGATGAGAGTTTTTTTGGAAAATAAGTGAATGAAGTATAGACCTATGTGCTCTGGACATCTGTCTTCGATGAAAAGTCGTATAGTGGCTGATATTCTGTAGATGATAGGTCGTATTGTTCGACTTAGAGGAGGGGTTTTTATTGATTTTCATTGTTGGAGTCTTTGTTTGTCTATATTTTTGTGTCTTGTTAATTCGCCTCTCCCTTTGATTGGGGATTTTGTTCTTACCTCTGGAAGGTTAAGTTTTCTTGGCCGGTCTTACATGAAAGATTTAACACTTTCGAGAGTGGTGAGGAGGGTGTCAAACATGGTGGGGCCTTGGTGTTTTCTTAGTCGGTCTTACATGTTTCGTTATATAGTTTAGTTTTGTTTTGGTTTGACAAAGGGACTGAGGTGTTATTGATTCTGCTCATGTTTGTATTATATTTATGAGGAAAACTACACAAGGCAGAATAGTACATCAAATTTCATCAGTAATTTGTTCTTGGTAAAAGCTAACGTTCTCTCTCTCACACAACTTTCATCAGGGATCAGGCTCAGGTAGAGCTCGAAGGGATGCTGCTGCACGTGCCATGCAGGGTTGGCATTCACAACGTCTTCTGGGAAATGGCGAAGTTAGTGACCCTATTATCAAGGTCTGGTGAATGCCAAGAGTTTCATGAATTGATTTCCATATGCGTTCTCAATTTATTCCATCACCATCCTTTTCCAATGGAGGATTTTAATCATTTATGTAGGATAAGAACTCACTTTCAATGCAGAAAAGGGAAAAACAACTTAAAGGCATCGGTGGTGGTAAGCTTCTTTTGTCTTCTTTACAGAATGCATCTACACAGCTTCACTTCACTTTTGTTCCTTCATCTGATATGTGTGTGTATGATGTAGGTATTCATAAACGCAAGAAACCATCTTACATGGAGCATGCCGCTAAATCACCACGTACAAAATCATCAAAACCACAGTTAAGAACGCCCTCTTTATTGTCATTTACTGAAACAGTAGTGTGAGTTGATTCATCAAAATATATGATAATTGGCCAATTTGTGTTGAGATCCAGGTAAATAACATTGGATAGATGGAATAACTGGACATGAATTTATCATTTTCCGCTAAATTTGTTTTTGTTTTTGTGATTAGGTTGGACGTAGCAGTAGTTGATGTTGGACAACCAGCCGATTGGGTCAAGGTCAATGTACAGAAAACTGTAAGTTCCATGTTTTAAGGAAAAAAACACCTCAAATATGTTCATTATAGGGCCGGTAACTAATATAGCGAAGTTCATTCTTGTGGCAGAAAGATTGTTATGAGGTCTATGCATTAGTCCCCGGACTACTTCGTGAGGAGGTACATCATTTCTGTTTTGTATCTTTTCATTACTTGCAGTGTTTATGGTTTTCAGGGAGATTTTGAGTTCATCTTTTCCAAAATACTTCATCTTAGAAGCTCAATTGATTGCACCATCTGCCTTTAAATTTCTTATTTCTTGCAATGTGGCTAATAGACAGACGAGCATTTACCATCTGTTGGCTGTCAGCAACCTTTAATCTCTCTCAATTCCTGTTTCTGGTTCTACAGGTGCGGGTTCAGTCGGATCCGGCAGGTCGATTGGTTATTAGTGGTGAACCTGAGCATCCTGATAATCCATGGGGTGTCACGCCCTTCAAAAAGGTCTTCACTCTCTCCCTTCACTAATTAGAACCCGATTTATTCAAGACGTTCAGCAAGCCTTGATAATCTGTTTCCCCTGTTTTTCTCGAACCCAACCATCTACTTCTTTGTCTAGAAAAGAAGGACAAGAAAAAAAAAATAGGGCCCCGTTTGATAACCATTTGGTTTTTTATTTTTGAAATTTAAGTCTATTCTCACTCAAATTTTCACCATGTGTTCCACCATTCCTACAATATATTCATATTTCCTTAAGAAAGTAGGTGAATGAATACTAACTAACTTTTAAAAACAAAACAAACTTTTGGAAGCTATTTTTTTTGTTTTCAAATTTTGGTTTGGTTTCTACGAATATAGGTGAGGGGTAGATATCTAAGTAGGAAAAAACATATGGTAAGATAGTTGTTATAGGCTTAAATTTCAAAAACCAAAAACAAAAAACGAAATGGTTATTAAACGGAGCCTTATTTTTTAGTTTTTAAAAACGGAAAACTAAAATCAATTATCAAACAACTACTGTTTATTTTTTAAACCAAAAATCAATAATAAAAAACTAGAAACTAGAAACAAATGGTTATCAAACGGGACCTAGACAAACTTTGTTGAATGTAGTATAAATATCCAATGTGTGTTTTTGGTACCAGGTAGTGAGCCTACCATCAAGGATCGATCCACATCAGACTTCTGCCGTTGTCACCTTACATGGGCAGCTGTTCGTTCGAGTTCCATTTGAACAGTTGGAATGAAGGTGTGCTGAATGTTCAAATCAAGCTTGTAGTTCGACATATTAGCTGTGTTTTATAATGTCAATACCGTACAAAACTGGTAAAAAAACACTGTTAGCTAGCTAGGTAGGAACCATACCATGATACCATGATTTTGTTCTGTAAGATATTTGGTAGTGGTAAGGTGGCACATCCAAGGACCTATTACGGCAATCTTATGCCTAATCATCCCCCTTTTAATCTAGGTATGTTTACAGATCTGCTGACGAATTTGGTTTTGCATCTTTTGTTTATACCATACAGCAGCAAATACAATGTTGATAACTCATTTTGATCCATATTTTATCTGCTTTTACTTGAGTACATAAGCTTCGGGCAGAAATTTATGATTAAAACAGTGATAGACGCTTTTGTAACAAAATGTGGCTTTGTGTTAGAAAATGATCGTTAGAAGTAGGAGTTTTAAGGCATATATTTAAATGGATTATAATGTAGCACTACCAAATATGATGTTATTATATTTACCATTTCGATCGGAACCAAGACATAATTGTAATAATTGAAATAGAAACGTATGAATTGAAATCAAATGTCAGATATGCTCACCATTAACGCATTTTGATCTATATTTTATCTGCTTTTACTTGAGTACATAAGCTTTGGGCAGAAGTGTATGTAATAATTGAAGCAGAAAACGATGAGAAATATCCGGCAGAAGTCATGAACAATATTTTTAAATAAATAATATTTTTAATAGAATATTCATAAATATTATTTTGAAATTTACTTCATTAGTTAAATTAAATTTAAAATTTAGTTCTTTTTTTTAATCAAAATTGCCAAATAATAAAATTAATATCACGAATACATATTTTTATATAAATGTTTTTAAATATATATTGTCAACCAAAACTGAATACATAATGATCACAAATATTATTGAAGGTGCTCGGTATAAACACGTTAGAAACTTCTATGGTTGTGGACTTGACAGGTCAAGTATGGCTCGAGAGCCTTGTCATTATTAGTTTGACAGGTCAAGTATGCCTCGAGCCTTATCATTATTAGTTTGACATCAAATACATAATGATCACAAATATTATTTAAAATATGTGACATAATACGACATCTTATAGATTATTAGTTTGACATTATTATTTTGTATTTTTTTTTTCTCTTTTCCCTAGATTTTGTGTTATTTCTTTGGGTTAACGATGCTCTACAATATTTACTGACGAGTCAATAGTGATTTTCGACATGCCAACAATGGCCAGAGCATTTGTTGGTAGGATGCGAAAGAAAAGTAAATAGGATTTAACTAATGTTTGGTGGGAATGAAAATGAAAATGATAATAGATTGGTAAGTGGGAAAAGAAGAGATGTACAATTGTTTTTTTCGATGACTCAACTATTTAAATTAACACGAAACCGAAAATTACCCAAATCTCAAAAAGGGAGACTAGTCCTACCGACATTGACAAACAATTGCGGCAGAAATTGACTAATAACTCTGTTAGAAATCGATGGCAAATGTTCGACAGGAATCGATGAACAATGTGTGGTAGAAATCGATGAGAGATATCCAGCCGTAATCGATGGCAAATGTTCAGCACCAATCGATGAATAATGTGCAACATAAATTTATAAGGAATGTCGGGCAGAAAATCGGCACAAAACGACGCCGACAGAAATCGGTTTGAAGAAAAGAGAAGAAGATCTAGAGATTTGAAACACTGGAAGGATCATGAATAAGAGTTTCGTCTGATTTGATCCATGGCAAAAAAAAAACCTAAATTGCAAAAGACTCAAATGTCTATCCTATCCTTAAATGTAGATATGATGGAATAGTGCGTACTTCCGAGTTATATTATGTTTTAGCTTGGATGGTAATATCTTATATTAGGATTTATCTATCGATTGTTGATTTGTGTCTCGGTTCTTCACTTAGTTTTGTGTTTTTTTCTTTCGAGCTATCTTCTCTGACGTTTGAGTTTTGAGATTCTTGTGATCTTAAGCTTTTTTTTTTTTTTGCCTGTTTTTTTTTTTGTTGAAATTATCTTCTCTCACTTCTCGGATATATTAAAATGAACTTCATTTCTTGTTTAAAAAAAATTGACTTGCATAATACAAAATTCTTGTTTTTGTCTAGTAAAAGTAGACAAAAACCGGTCGGAGCCAAAAATTTATTATCAAATATGATTCTATTCAAGCCATTCATTATATAAGAATATTATATAGTTTAGTAATTTTATATTTATTTAACATTTCAAACGAGTTGTAGACCTCCACCACTAGGGGGCCTTGTTGCATGTTTTCTAGGTTTGAACCTTGGGAAAGAATGGTCGCCCTAATTGTATAGTGGGGCGAAACTCTAATTCTCATGTTATTAAATAATAAATTGGACTAATTGACTACCACGACGACTAAGACTTCATAATAATTCATTATCGAACATTTACATTAAAAATATATATTTTTTTTTGATAAAAACACATTACTATAGATGACAGAAAATATAAAAATAAAAGAAGGGAGGGAAGAAAACCAAGCCCTAAACCAAAGGTGATTCTTTTCAGGAAAAAAAAAAAAAAAAAAACCAATGTAATTTGCATTAAAATATATTTATTGAAGCTGTTACTTTTTTTTTTTTTTTCTTTTAAGATGAACTAATTGCAACAGAATGTCACTATCTTCAATCACAAATTAAAATGAGCAGAGGATCTTTCCTGAGCCGAGAATTAGTGGAAAGATGTATTGAGCAATTTCTCTATCGGTCTTTTATATTTCGTTTTTAAAGTATAGTTTAGTTATATGATAGCAAAGTCGTTAATAACATAATTAAATTGAATGTTGACTATGAAAATGATTAGATTAATTTTAAATTAGATATATTGATGATATGAATATCAATGATTTGATATGAATTATTATGGAGTGGTTTAGTAGTTAAAAAAAGTCTTATATGCTTAAAGTAATGAAAAAAACAATTTTCTATAAATTTTCGTAATATCCAAATGTTATAGGATCAGGTGGCGCAGTGGTTGAAGGCTTCGGAACACAAAAACAAACAATGATTTATTTATTTTTTTACTTTAAGAATATATGTAAAAGAAAAAAAAAAACTTTCTTAGTTTCTACGCTTGTGGTTTAGTTTTAATTTTATGTTTTAAAGTTAAATATTTTGAGTTCATTTTTAATCAATGAAATAACAAATAAATTGTTAGTTAAGATTGACTAATGATAAATAGACTAGTTTTAGATTTTAATATGGGAATTTGCGCTGTATAGCAATTTTCCTACACTGCATTAGAATTATAGCAACTTTTTAAAAATATTGCAAATATA
>JBBMEF010000022.1:12339295-12352003 GCA_037832685.1 Sicyos baderoa
CTATATTTGCAATATTTTTAAAAAGTTGTTATAATTCTAATGCAGACTAGGAAATTTGTCATACAGCGCAAATTCCCAAAAGAAAAAGAGAAATAGCCAGAAACAGTGAAGAAGATGATGAAGGTCATCAAAGTTGAAGAATGAAAGAACAAAATTGTACAAGTGTTGAAAGAAATCAAATTAAATCATGTAAGATAAAAACAACATTGAAATCCAAATTTGATGCCAAGGTTGAAGAAAAAAAACCTAGCGAAAATCTTTTTGGGAATATGTTGGCAAAGTTAAAGGACAAAGTAGGATTCTCCGCCAATGATCAATCTCAAAATATGAAGAAAAGAGGAATGGCATAGTGCAAAGCTATGGGTGGTGAAGAAGAGAGGCACTGGTGAAGTGGAGGCCAGAAGAAGATGCAACATTCGGTACAGGTCGGAGAAGAATGTTTGTCGTTGAAGTCGGAGTGGAAGTTCGAGAAGGTGAATAAGAAGCTACTTGACATGTTAAATACTAAAGTGATATGCTTACATTGGTAGTTTACTAATAATTAGCAATGGTTTTTTTATTCACTAGCACCCACATGTTTTACCCTTCTCCCTGGATTTCCCTCCCAAAAGAAGTCAGTTAAGACAATGGAACTTACCTTGTTTAAAATTTAGTCCCCATAAAAAAATCATTTTGTACGAAAATCATATTTTGAATCTCTTACCATAACAGTTTATCAAGTAAAGCTGGTTCTTATCTACTGGCTAAGATTTCTTTCTCGTGGTACAGGATGCATGGCAGCATTGGATGCGGAACATTATCTGCAAGAAATTGGTTCCCAGGAGGGTAAGACTGATTGATATATAATAGACTGTGCCTGGATTTCACAAAGTTGGTTGCCAATGGCCAACTGTTAAGATTCATTGTAGAAGGGAATGCTTGATATGGACCCTATCGTATAATTGTTGATAGATATGCAAAATATTATAGCACAAGGCTTTAGGTTCGTCAATCCAAACTTATCAAGAACTTCATGAGTGTACTTTGTCTGAAAGAGGAACATCCCATCCTTGGTACATAATACTTAAACTCTTAAGATAATATCTAAGAGCTCTCAGATCCTTAAATGCAAATAACTCATTCAACTACAAAATAAGCTTGAAAATAGTTGTAGAACAACTTCTAGTGACAAATATGTCATCAACATATAAGAACATGAAAAATGATTGTAGATTGTTGAAAGAAAAACAAGGAACTATCCGCCTTATAATTCACAAAACCACACTATAGAAGAGTGCCTTTCAACTTATCATACCACGCGCGAGGGGCTTGACGAAGACTATATAGGGCCTTTTGTAGTTTGCAAACATAATTTGGTCGAGTAGCATCAACAAAACCTTGAGGCTAACTCATGTATACATCCACAAGAAGATCGCAATTTAGAAAGGCATTGTTCTCATTTAGTTGTCAAATGGGCCAATCAAGAGAGACAACAATAGCAATAATTGGTCGAATAATGGGAACTTTGACAACAAGACTAAAAGTCTCATGAAAATCCACACGTGGAATCTGGTTGAACCTTTTGGCTACAAACCTAACTTTACACCGTAGCTATCAGACATATATTTGATCTTGTACTTGTTGTCTATCATATTGTACTGTGAAGAAGGGGGCACAAGAGTTCATATGTGATTTTATGCAGATCATTAGTTTCAGTTTTTATAGCACTAACCCAATGAGAGGATAGAAAGGCTTCTTTAACTAAAGAGGGTTCACAAACAAGTAGCAAATCACTACTAGCAGCTAGGAGTGAACATGAGTTGGGTTGGAGGAGTTTTGAACCTAACCCAAAAATTCAGGTTGATCATTTTTTCAACTCAATCCAACCCAACCCAACCCTTATATTTTCAGGTTGGGTTGGATTATCGGGTTCAAAATAATTAAACAACACACTTCAAAATTGCTTCAACTAAATAATAAAAAAATCACTTAACCCTTACAAATTTCAAGTTATAGAAAAATGTTACAAACTAAATATAAATAATAATATTTTTTTTTTTTTGTAGTACAATAAGAATTTTAATTCAATCTAAAATTAAATTATAAGAATCATTAAAAAAAAATTGTTAGAAATCTTTGAACAATTTAATATAATTAAGAGTGGAATTGAGAAATAACCATCAACTATAACCCCAAAAGAATCAGATTTCGCTTTAATGAATATTTTTGATAATTACTATAGTTAATAAATAAATATATGGGAAAGTGGTTAAAAAATTGAAATTAAGAGTAGATAGTGGACTGTGTTACCTTAAAAATGCTTTAAAAAAATAATAAACTTCATTCAAGGTTCAAACCAATGAGACTTCTATATTAGGAAGGGGTAACAACCACCACGCTCAAGGAAGCTCTGTTTACAAATGTTATATTACATTTTATATATTCGGGTCGGTTCGGGTTGAACCCAACTCGAAAAGGGCCAACCCGAGAACCGAACCAAAATTTTAGGTTCACTATTTTTCGACCCAAACCGACCCAAAGTAATATTCAACCAACCCAACCTCCTACGGGTTAGGTTGGGTAGTCCGGGTTCGTCGGATTATCAGTTCTTTTATGCATCCGTGCTTAGCATCCAGCAAAGAGGTCCACACTTTCAGCTTGAAGATGCCACTCTGGGCATGAGTTTACAAGAGTAGAGAGCACTGTAGAGTTGATCACAAATTCACTTCAAGCAAAATATGTACAAATGAGGATAAAGAAGGTGAATGTGCACTAGAGCAAGATGATGGAGAGGGCACACTATCAACCAAAGTAGGTGGATGAGATGACACATGAGTAAACAAATTAGAATTGACAGGAAATTGCATCCAATTGACACCCACATGAGCCAAAGAGGAATCAGAGGACTGTGAAGATTGGGTTCATTATCCAAATTAGGTATTATATTTTCTTTTTATAATTAAGTCATCTTTTATACTCTATTTAAATCTAATATTTGGTTCATTATCAAATAAAGAATTTGAATAATTTGAATTTCATTTTTCCTTTTGATCTAGGGTAGACATTTTCTCTCCTCCTCCTTTCCTTTCTTCTTCTGCATCATCTTCTTCCTCTTTAAGAAAAAAAAAACTTCTTCTTAAACCTCTATTTCTTTTTCCTCTCCTCAAAACCTAAAAAATACAAACCATCATATCTATTGTTCCTCATTCATTTTTCAAATTCATCAAAAAAAAAAAAAAAAATCAATTTTTCTCTTTTCAAAGGTGTCCCATGAACAACCCGTAACAAAATAAAAATCAACCAGCTTTCCCAAATTCACATCATCATCTCAATTCACATCATAATCACAATGACCGATTCTGATAAATTAACTCCAAACTTGACTTGCATTTCATATACAATCCAACATGAGGGGGAGTATTGGTTTATGTTAATTTTTATGTTTATAATTATGTTTTCTTTCTAGAATTAGATTAAATTTTATTTTCTCCTTTTTTATTAGGTATTGTTTTTTCTACTATGATTAGGTATTATATTTTTTTATATATAATTAGGTCTGTACTCTATTTAAACCCAATATTGAGTTTATTATCAAATAAAAAATTTGAATAATTTGAATTTTGCCTTTCAACCATATGCCAACGTTTTCTCTTCACTAGGCCATTTCGCCCACTCATATGAGGACACGAGTGATGAAATTCAATGCCTCCCACCAATAACATGCTAGAAAGTGCTTACCGGTTCAAAAAAAAAAGTGGTTACCAAAAATCACTTTTACTTCATATTATTACTAAAAAGGCATAATGATAAAATCAGTCTCAGACATTAATGTCTAGATATAAAATCAAGCAAGAATGTCTTTCTTTTCATCTCATTACATACATATTCACAAGCAACATCAGATTCAACATTCGCACCTGTCTCGTTTCTTTTCATCGAATTACATACATATTCACAAGCAACATCAAATTCGACCCAAAATAATAAAAAAAAAAAACCATATCATATGTGCAAGCAATACATCTACAAGCTCTCACCTATAACCACCATGATTACTTATTTCTCTAGTCCAGGCTTTATAAATGAGAACTCATCTCCTTTACTTAGCTCTGTGCTCTGAGGATCGTCTGCTTCAGCAATTTCCTGTATTTCATCGCTATCGACATCAACATTAATCGACTCCGTAGCTGATACTTGTGTAGGCATTGCTAATGGATCGCTCTCGTAATCAGATGACTCAAGGTCCTCATATACAGGCACACGTACGGAGTGTCCTGTCGTTTTGAACCGTCGCAATGAGCGTCTGAAAGATTGCAAAGGCGAGGCATTTGATCTACCTCCGAGTGTTTTAGTTACGGAGGCTCGTTGAACCCGCTTCTTCTTGGCTGTTTCATGCCATTTCTTGAGCGCCTTTGATGTGTGTTCGTCAAAGATGGACTTCTTCATGCCCGACCCCATCTGCATTATTTCATAAACACGCATCATACAACCAGACCTTCTGCCTCGCAACAGAATATTTTGCAGGAACGAGTCAGAAAGAACGGATGACGTGAAGATTGTATATACCTGAGTTACAAGGGCGTATATCGGAAGCGTAACATAGCTGCATAGGAATAATGCTGCAGCGCTGCAAAACCAAAAGCACAGGCGAGCCTTGGGCTTAAAAAGTTCTAATAAAAGACAAGACAATTAGAGCATTGATATCATAATGGAGGAAAGGCTTATTACCCTAAACAAACTTTTATAATGGTGGAGATGAGACCATCAGACAAGCAAGAATTTGACCCAAACGAATGCTGCACACAAAAACCATATTATCAATCATAGCTTGTGCATTGCATATACAGGTAGATATGTTGATTTGAGAATATAAATACGTTCTATTAGTAATATCGATATAGAATCAAAGCAAGAGATCTTAGGTTCAAACCCCTTTGGTCTCAATTAATATTGATTTTTATTTGATGGACATTTTCAAATTTACAAGCTCACGAGAGAGGTGAGTGTTGTTTGATATAATTAAATTTACCCCAACTGATCTGTAAACTTTTGGATTGTCACAATGATTTTAATTTCCCCCCTTCATACTCTAGAATTCTTATGTGATGGTTTTAAGCTCAGATTCCCAAGACTAAACTTCACTTTTACTGTTAGTTATTTAAACTCACATAATAGATCTCCTTAAACATGCAAAACGAACGTTCTTAAAGTTCATGAACCAAAAATGAATCTTATATCTTGGTTAGAGAATTGAAGGCGATCGATATGATGGTCGAGAAGAATACCAGTGTAGCTAAAATAAAGGTGGTCTGGAATGCATTCTGCATATACCAAAAGAGCTGATTATCAGATCAACACCAAAACACAGTTTTCTCTAAATATAGACTTGAAAGTAACTCTGAGGACTGAAATATAAGTGCTACATGTGGGAGGTATTGGTTACCAGAAATAAAGCAAAATGCATGAGATGAAGAATCAGTTGAGGTCGACCGAACCAGAAATATTTATCGGATCCTTGCACGAGAGGAATTCCCTGGACCACTGCATGTTTCTCAGAGATTTCAAGAGCCATCCTAGTCAAAATGGCTTGAAGTTTTGATCCAACGGCTAGGATTATCTGTGTGAGGTCCATACAGCCATCATTGTACATTAACTAACTAATCAATCTGGCGAATTTCCCATGAAGAAAGAGATTTTTCTTACAATCAGAGGGATAAATGATGCCCAGAGCAAGGTCCGCCATCCTGAAAATGAAACGGTTTCTTTCTAATCGAATTTATCGAACTATTCGTCAAGTCAAAATCATTAAATTAATCAGCGATAATCTTACCATATACATTAAGAAGCAGGAAGATCACAAATGACAACCACAGAACAGGACTGCCACCAAAGTCATTAAGCAAAGAAGTTGTTGATCAAAGCATAACCATTTGAATTGATCATAATGTAGAATAAGATCAAGTTAAGAACTAAATGTGTTTGAGATATTCACTTTATCCCACATTGAAAAGATGAGAAGTCTTCAACATCCTTATAAGAGATGTGAGCTACTCCCCTCACTACCAATTGGTTTTGAGGTGGAACCCCATATTAAATAACATGGTATTAGAGTGATATGGGTTATTGCTCTCCTAAATTTTGATCCAACCTAAGTGGGTGATTTGAACAGGGGATACTCACCTTATTTCAATGTGAGAAGTCTTTAACATCTTTATATGATATATGGGTAACTCCTCTTATTGGTTTTGAGCTAGAGATACTAAAATGATATCTAGTTCATAGTTAAAATGGATTAAGATGATGAGCGATTACCTCACACCAACGACTACCTTGAAGTCATCTTCTAATGACCTCTTGATATATCTTTGGAAGTTAAACTTACTTCCCGGTGCTAAATGAACCTACAAAAGTATTGTATCACTTCTTAAAAATTCAAAAATGCGATCAATTTAGAGTTGTGCAATCGAAAACTCACTGTTATGAATCCGTTGCGTAGCGTCAAGTAATCGGCCTTACTAACAGACCCATAAAATTGCCTGAAGAAGCAGCCCTGCACAACATATAGTCAAATATGAGTGATTTCATTCTACCAGCCATGCCTTCAAAATTTCTATTGGTCAAGTATCAGTCTATTGTAATTTGGATGAAAATATTGACAAATATAGATATCAATGGATACAAAAAAAAAATATATATTGAGAAACTTCTCTCACAATATAGAAGAAGAAAGGAAGACGTGTCCAAAAGCTCGTGTGAGCTTTCACAAAAGATGTCTCATGAGTAAGCCTAAATCTTGCAGGATCTGTACATGGAGAAATAACCAATTTTGCATCACCATAGATGTGAAACTACAAACTTCATGCTAAGGAGTTGGCAAAGAAAGTGATTTGAATCCATCAGATAAAGAGAATAAGAGTTTGTTTGTTGCAAGTGAAAAAGGTCAGACCATTGAAAAACTCATAGTTATGGGTTGAAGTTTCCTGCTCCCACTCCTTCCAGCCTCGAATCTGAGCAGAAACACTTTTATTCATAAAAAAAAACCGATAGTAAATGCGACATTCACAAGAGAATGATCCCATTAATTAACTACATGAGATAACTAAGAACTTATTTCCTCCCTTTACTCAATACACTGTGTTTTACTTTATACAACTCAACTCAGTGCACAGGGAGATGTTAAGTTGAAGGAAATTATAGAATTTCAAGTAACCTTTCCATTCCCCAACATAATGAAAAGCTCTCTAGCAAAGAGCCTAACACTACGATAAGAAAATTATAGCAAAGAAAATGATATTATTAATAATACCCTAAACTTGTTACCCATGTATCATGTATTTTAACCACTTAACCTATAGAAAAGAATTGATTCAAGCAGTTCTATGAAAGACTTAAAGGAAAAACAAAACAGCCCTTACCTTTACCCTTCCAAGTGTCATTGTGGTGACACTAAAGAGCACATGAAACACAGCTAGGAAGAATATGAGAATGTGTAACTGATGCAATCCATCAATTGATATAAGAGACACTTTACCCTATTTGGAAGAATGGGCATTGTTAGGAACCTTCCACTGTTTACAACACAATCAAGTTTATTAAACTAAGGGTAGGACCTCAAGAACAAGATATTGAAATATGGAAACATAGAAATAGGTATACAAGATAATCACTCAAAATATGCATACCTTTCCCCTTAGACAACCTCTCTAACTATTATACTCATATACCCCTAAGATAATTCAATTTCCTCCTAAGAGATTCATGAGACAGGCTCTTACATCCTTACACGGGGCGACATTGTGGCCTTCGGCCAACGATCTTCGGATTAGCCATTGAAGCCTTCGGTGATGCTCCTTTTCACTGTCTGCAGATGATGAGTCATCTTCCCTTTGAAGGGGACAAGGCAACATGGTGTCTGCAATGGCTGGTGGAATGCAGATTTGGACTATGTATGCTTGTGCAAAAGTGAGAAGCAAAGAAATAAAACCCAAGATCATCAACTCTGCACAATTTTTGTGGAATTTCAATTTTTTAGGCTCCCTTTGATAACCATTTGGTTTTTGTTTTTGATTTTTGAAATTTAAGCTTACTTTTATTCAAATTTCCTTCATCTTTCCTCCATTATATTTATTTTTCCTTAAGAAAGTATCTTAATGCTAAATTTCAAAAACAAAAACAATTTTGAAAGATATTTTTTTTTTTTTGTTTCCAAATTTTGGTTTGGTTTCTAAAAATATAGATAAGATATAGGCATCCAAGTAAGAAAAATTCATGATAAAAATAGTTGTTGTAGGCTTAAATTTCAAAAATAAAAAATAAAAAATCAAATCGTTATCAAACGGGACCTTAATTTGTCATACTCAGAAAGTTGTACTGATAAAATGTTTTGATGATGTAGGAAGATTGTGTATTTTACCAGCCTTAACCTTCTCGAGAGCTTCAAACAAAGAACTCTTATGCTTCTCTGCCAGCCACTAAAGGGAGAAGAACAAATGAATGAGAAAAAGAAGAGAGAAAAAGAATGTGAATGAAAATGAATTACCGTTCCAAGTTTGTGAAGAACTTTTTCCAACACAATGGAAATGAGAATGAAGAAGAAACAAACAGCAGCAACTGCCCATGTGGGCGTGTTGTCCAGCTCCCTCGAGTGACCGCCAGACATCACAAATGGTCTCTGGAAGAACAACAAAAACACTCAAACCAAACCAAACCAAAGCAAGGCCAAGCCAAGCTTACATTATTAGAGAGAGGAGAGGAGAGGAGAATTGCACTAATGGCCTGTGGACCCCACAGTTTCTCTCTCATTAATCACAACCATAGTCTACGTTAGGCTTACATTTTTAATGTACATAAACTCATAATTACACTTGTGACTATATTAATGAATTAAATGACATATTCAAACCTACATTTTCATTCCTATTAAATTTATCGAATGGGTCGGTGACGCGATAAGTTACGTAGTTTTGTATTAATTCATTTCCACTTTATAGTGGTTCGATCCCTAAAATTAATATTTATAATTTCCCTCCTCCAATTTATATTAAAAAAATAATAATAATAAAAAATAATCATCCCCAGAAATTAAATGAGGGGTATTTAAGCATAATTTCAAACTAACCCATTTCTGAACCACAACTAACTCTTCAAATTGCAGGTTTCTTGAACTAAATGCTCATTAATGCCATTCCAAAGCCAATTGTTATGATAAATTGGGTGACAGTTATGTTCATCATGTGGGGTCTCAGCTGAATCCCCTATATTTTTAATTTGGCCAACTCAAATATTAGAACGACTAGGTCTAGAAATAAAAGAAAAGTCCACGAAACTAAAAGAGAATGCCCTCAACGCATTTTTTTCCACCTAAAGTTGTTTTTTGTCAACCATCTATCGTTGCCAAAGAGAAATAACTATGTAGGGTGGGGAATAGTATTTTCGGATAAATGTAATTGGCTTGATGAACTTGAGATTTTATATTGATTCCATATAGAATATAGTGGATTTCAACTCTATTCTATGTGAATCACAACTTCAGACAATTTTAGTTGTTTCGGACTTGAGATAATTTCAGCAACTTTGATCTTTGGTTGATAGAAGCTTCAAATCTTCAAGAAACCTTCTATCGTTTCAGTTTTCAAGAAGTCTTGTGTAACTTCAATCTTCAAGGAGTTCTCAGAAATTCAGGAGTTATGCAAACTTCAGTATTCTTCAAGATTGTTGGTGAGGCTTTTAGGGCTCGTTTTGTAACGTTTTCGTTTCTTGTTTCTCATTTTTATTTTTTTTATTTTTTTGAGAATTGGACTTGTTCGGTAATTATTCCCGTTTCTTTTCCTTAAATAAAAAATAAAATAAATAAAATAAAAATGTTTCTTATGGGGGAGAAAAAATAGTTCCCACATTTCCGTTTCTTTTTTTTTTCTAACCTGAAACATTAATATTTGTATATATAAACGTCCGTTTGATTAAATAATACAAAGGTGTGGCTTCATGGTGTTGAACACAACCCATTCCTCTCAACCTACTTGGGACATTTAAAAAACAAATTGCAATATATATTATATTATTTTATTTTGATATTTATATTTCTTTTAATTTCATTGAATTGATAATTTTTTTTTCATAAATATATTATTTAATTGGTATGTTTATATACAAATATTAATTTTAAATTTTTATATAGTGTTGACTGAGAAATTTCGGCCAACTGGAGATTACGACGTTATTGTTCCAAATTTAATGACGATATTAAATTTAATTTTGGGATGATATTTCTCAAAATTAATTTGGATTAAAATTTGGCTATATTGAATTTGGATCAAAATTAAAATCAGACTCAAGTTTATTTAGGGAACCAAACTAAAGAGTCTAAGTCCAAAAGGCCAAGCCCAAGAGCCAGGCCCATCAAGGCCCAAGCTCGTGGTCCATAAAATGTCTATAAATAGAAGAGTTTCCCTTCATTTGAAAGGCTTCTTGAAATCTGAAACTCTACAATTCTACCAAACTGAAGACTCTTCAAGGATCAACACCCTTTTGAAGTCCAAAATCACTTCGAAGGTCAAGAATTCCATAAACCGACAAGCAAACACGAAGAACACACTCAAACCAAACCAAAGCAAATTTATTGAATACATTATTGGAGAGAGGAGAGGAGAATTGCACTAATGGTCTCTGAACCCACATCTTCTGTGTGACATTGATTATGTAATTTGGTGTTAATCCATTTGTGGAACCACCTTATTAATTAGGCCATTCCAAAGCCAAATGTTATGATAAATTGGGTGACAGTTATATTTTGAATTTGGCGTAGGTCAACTCAAATATTTGAACGACTAGGCCTAGAAATATAAGAAAAGTCACATGAAACTAAATTAAAAGAGAAATAACTATTGTAAATATATAGATTACAGATAAAAAAAGTTTATGGAATAGATGTAGGGTGGGGAATAGTATTTCCGGAGAAATGTAATTCGCTCCATGAACTTGAGATTTTATATTTGATTCCGTACGGAATATAATGGATTACAACTCTATTCTATGTGACAAACAATTTTAGTAATTTCAGACTTGAGATAACTTCAACAACTTTGATCTTTAGTTGATAGAAGCTTCAAATCTCCAAGAAACTTTATATCGTTTCAGTCTTCAAGAAGTTTTGTGTACCTTCAATCTTCAAGGAGTTTTCAGAAATTCAGGAGTTATGGAAACTTCAATCTTCAAGACCGTTGGCAAGGCTTTTAGGGCTCGTTTGGTAACGTTTTTGTTTCTTGTTTTTCGTTTCTGTTTTTTTTTTTTTTTTTTTTTTTTTTGAGAAATGGACTTGTTTGGTAAATATTTTTGTTTTTTGTTCCCTAAATAAATAATGTTTCCTAAATTGGGGGAGAAAATGAAAAACTACAAAAAAAAAAAAAAAAAAAAAAAATAATAGTTCTCACATTTTCGTTTCCTTTTTTTTTTCTAACTTGAAACATTAATATTTGTATAATATAAACAGGCGTTGGATTAAATAATACAAAGCTGTTGCTGGATGGTATTGAACCCAACCCATTCCTCTTAATCTACTTGGGACATTTAAAAAAATAATAATTTGCAATATATATTATTTTATTTTTATATTTTTATATACAATTTTTAATTTTTAATTTTTATATAGTGTTGACTGAGAAATTTCGGCAAACTATAGATTGTCACGTCATTATTCCAAATTTAATGACGATATTAAATTTAATTTTGGAATGATATTTTTCTCAAAATTAATTTGGAATAAAATTTGGCTTATATCGAATTTGGATCAAAATTAAACCAGATTCAAGTTCGTTTAAGGAACCAAACCAAAGAGTTCAAGTCTAAACACTAGTAGAAATCGTGAGAACGATGACCGGCGTAGGCGATCATCATTTTACATTTATGATCGGCAACCGACAGTCATAAAAGATAAAGTCATCGTTTTACATTTATGTCTGGCGTCTGGCAGCCGGTCACGGATGTCAAACAATGACACGCAGTGAGCCGGTCATCGATGATCATCGATGACACACGCCATGCCGGTCATTGATGACTGGCGCGAGTCATCGATGACAAGTCATCTATGACCGGCTGCAAGTTATAGATGAGAGTCATCTATGACCGGCAGCCAGTCATTAATGACAGTCATCTATGACCGATTGCCGGTCATAGATGATGCCGGTCATAGATGACACTCATCTATGACCGGCAGCCGGTCATAGATAACTGTCATTGATGACCGGTCGCCGGTCATTGATGACAATAGACATATTTTTTTAAAAAAAGCCCTTGTGGGGCCATAATTATAATATTTTGTTTATTTCTGTGGTCCTCATATCTTGTTTTGTTTCAATTTATGGTATTATATCTATATTATCGGTCAGTCATCTTTGAGCCCGTCATTAATATGCACTATACCTAAATAAAAAAAGGGGATTGTGATGATTTATGCACAACTTTGAGGCCATTGTACCCTCATCATCACAATCCTTTATCCCTAAAGCATGCATTTCCAACGAAACTATAAAAATTCGGCAGCATAACGGCGCAATAAATCCCAAAAAATTTAAACACTTGTAATGAAGATACAAAATATTTATATATATGTATATAGAAAGGGACATTGTCCCGCCAGATACAAACAAAAGAAATAACCAAATGTATAAATCTATACAAAGCTACAAATCTACAAATTTACAAAGCCTAATTTCTACCCTATATATCTACAAA
>JBBMEF010000022.1:12352103-12362949 GCA_037832685.1 Sicyos baderoa
ACATGAGATAATATAGAGACATGACTAAGTAGATTGAAAAGTGGTTTTCTACATATGACATGCAACATAGTGGAATAAGTTAAAAAATGTACATAAATGACGGAACATGAAATCAATCATACCAAATTGAATAATCTGAGACATCTCGGGAGACGATACACGGGTAACGAAGAGTAACCTTTTGACAATGATAAAACAATAAGGGACAACGAAATGAAATGGACATAAATAAACTGAAATAGAAAGAATATACCGTTCTGCCAAAACCGATGGATCGACAAATTTCGGAGGCGACCGAGAAGAGAGAAGAGAGCACGAAATTCAGACAAGAAACAAAAATGGCGGATTAGAAGATGGAGGAGGAGACATAAAACGTAAAATTGAACAAAATAAATGAAGAAAGATAAATTTGCAAATAATAAATAGAGTTGACATTTAGAAAATGAATGTCTATTAATGGAGGGAGTGAATTAATAATCATATTACAAAATCAAAAATCAAGCCATAAATGCGTGTAGAGGCAAAAATGTATTAAAAAAAAATTAATTTCGAATTTTAAATGAAAAATTAAATTTGCAAAAAAAAAGTTGAGTGTCTAAATTTGTAATTACTTTTCAAAACAAGTCTAGTTACTACCATTTCCCTTAATAATATAATATTGATCTGAATATTTTAAAATTTAACTACATTTGTGATTATTTTGTGAGAACAATCCATTTGTTACAATAATTTTTCTTTAGTACACGTTGAGGGATGGAGACCATATATCTTATAAAGAGAGTACAATTGCTCTCATATAAATGAGAATCAAATATCGATTTTAATGGTTGAATTTGTGATTATGATATTGAACTGAATTCCACCAAACAATAAACGCCCTTCCGGTTAAAAACTTCAATTTCAACTTATATAATAATTACTTTTGATGAAATTAATTACATTGCGCACAAATGTCAAAATTCCATACAACATGATAAATGCTTGTTGGAAATGTATAATGCTATGTGGATTTTCTTTCTGAGTATTAGTTTGTCACGTTGAAAAAAGAAGCTTTCAAAAATTTCTAATGAGAGAAAATGTAGCTCACGTATCATAGTTTAGTTTAGATCTCGTTAGTTTCCTATTTTAAATTATTTAGCCTTGATTTTCATATTTAGTGAAGTTTTTAGAATTGAACATTGAAATAACTAACCCATGAGAGACCAAAATGTACATTTTATATTAATTGAACTAGCGAAAGTAAGTGCCAATATGAACAGTTGCTCAGCGACATTAGTATATGTCTAATGACCAAGAAGTCTTAGGTTCGAGTCCTCCACTCCCAATTGATGTAAGTTAAGAGAATTAGACACATTTACTCTTGAACAATAAAGATTTACTTACACAAAATACAAAACATAAAAAAGACTTCAAGAAAGCTAATGTTCTAAAAGAAATGAGAAGATTTTGACACATAATTTATGTAAAAGAAATGGTGTAACTTTTTGAACTCTGATGAAGTAAGGCAGCATCACAAATAACACCATCCCAAAAAGCTTCAATTTACATTATGTGTGAACAAGAGAAATCAGATTGAGAACTGGCGTTGACTAAAAGTCAAAGTCAATAGTCAAGGCAAAAATCCCAAACCCGTGTTGTTACCATTATTATCTTCCCTCCTCTTCTGCTCCTCCTCCTCCTCCTCGTTGTGAGCGCCGCCGTGCACGGCGGCCGGGAACTGCCCGCACTTCTGACATCTGGCCAAAACCAGGATCTGGCGGCAAGAAGGGCAGGACGAGTGGGACCCAAGCCACGTGTCCACGCAGCTGACGTGGAAGCAGTGGCCGCACTGCGGCAGCCGCCGGATCTCCTCCCCCGCCGTGAACTCCGCCAGGCAGATCGCACATTCCGCCGCCAATTTCTCCTCTCCGCCGGAGTCCGGCGAGGCTGTGTACGTGAACTTGGGCAGCGATTGCAGGGTTTTTTTTTTCAATCCCCTGTTCGCCGACGCCTGATTCGGCGCTGCTCCTCCGCCGCGGCGGAGCCACGTGCACCGAGCCACCGCTATGAGTCCCACAATAGAAATTAGGGCACAGAGCAGCGCCGCCAGAATGACGGCGAAGTCCGATTTCAACGCCTGCGCCTCTGGTGGAGGTGCCGACGGCGACGATGTGATTTCGGCCAGAGCTCTGATAGAGCGAGTCATTAGTAACAGAGATTTGAGAGAGAAAAAAGAAAAAGAGGGAATTGTATGAGGGAGTCATTATTTATTTTTTGTGCTATTTTATTATTTTGTTCCACTCACTCATAGGGAAGAGTGTTTATTTGGCATATTTGAGTAGGATATATAATTTAGTTTTAGGAGTTATATCGAAGAGTAAACAATTGAAAATTGTAGTCAAAAGTTCTTTGGATGTAGATTTAAAATGAGTTGTTATTTTTAGTAGTTAAGAAAAAGCTTAAAAATAAATTATTTTGATTAATTTAAAATGAATAATTAAAAATGAGTAGTTATAAATAAATAATTAAAAGCGAGAGCTATTTTTAAAAGTAAAAATGAGGAGTTAGTAAGAAATCCTATATATATTAAATAAACTATTCAATCATTTTTAACAACTCATTTTTAAATCGTCTCTTTATCTATTTCAGACCCAACAATCTCTTTACCTATTCAAAAAATGAGTTAATAAATCTTAAAACTAAATTCTACCTATATATATGCTAAATAAACAGACCTTTTCTATTTCAGACCCAACAAGATTGCTCATTTAAGGGAAAAATTGCATTTTTTGTCTCTAAATTTAAGATAGAAAATTTTAATTAAAACTAAAATAATCATTCCAGCTGTGTGAACAAAAAATTAAAATCAATCTAATCATTATTTTAGTTGACATTCACTTATGTAAAGGGTTGTTCACAGTTCGGTTTGGACCGGTTTTCGGCTAAATCAAGAACCAAACCGAATGCATCGGTTTCGAGAGATCCTGAACCGACCAAAACCAACTATTTTCGGTTTTGCTTTTCAAACCGAACCATCCTAATCGATTTGTGACGGTTCGGTTCGGTTATAAACCGATAGTTTTTCTCTATTTCATGCGAAAAAAAAGGTTCTAACCCCACGCTTCGTCAGAGATTAAAGAAATGAAAAAATGAGGTAGAACATGAAATTGAATGCTTTTTCATTAGTTTTCTTACAGATCTTTGTTGCAAATAGGGAAAAAAGAGGGAAAAAAATGAAAGGAAGAAATAAAGAAAAATATAGTATAAGAAGAGGAAAAAAAACAAAATAATAATTGCTTAGGCCCCGTTTGATAACCATTTTGTTTTTTGTTTTTGGTTTTTGAAATTTAAGCCTATTCTCACTCCAATTTCCTACCATATACTCTACCATTCCTACCACATATCAATCTTTTCTTAAGAAAGTAGGAGAACACTAACCAACTTTTAAAAACAAAAAAAAGTAGCTTTCAAAAGTTTGTTTTTGTTTTTAAAAGTTGATTAGTATTCTCCTACTTTCTTAAGAAAAGATGGATATGTGGTAGGAATGATGGAACACATTATAGGAAATTTGAGTGAGAATAAGCTTA
Source organism: Sicyos baderoa (assembly GCA_037832685.1). Taxonomy (NCBI): domain Eukaryota; kingdom Viridiplantae; phylum Streptophyta; class Magnoliopsida; order Cucurbitales; family Cucurbitaceae; genus Sicyos; species Sicyos baderoa. The sequence continues at coordinate 12,355,670 of JBBMEF010000022.1, forward strand.
AATTTCAAAAACAAAAAACCAAATGGTTATCAAACGAGGCCTTAGATATCTCTGTTGTAAGGAAGATAAAAGGGAAACGAAAGAGGAAAGGAAGAAGAAAAAGGAAGGAGGGAAGGCGGCGGCAAAATCTAGGGTTTTGATAAATTGTAAATATAATATATTTACTTTGGTAAAAGAACATTGGGCCCAAAATATGTGTTGCGTGGGCCTTGGACTTTTTTTCAAAAAAAAAAAACAATGCATGGGCCTTGAATCTATGCCTTTCAAACATTATTTTAACAACATAAAAGTAATATATATGTTAATACGGTTCGGTTCGGTTTTCTTTAGTTTTTAAAAATCTAAACCGAGAACCGAACCAAAATTACTCGGTTTTCTTGATTTATGAACCAAAAAACCAATTTTTTAAACAAAAACCGAACCAAACCATGAAAATCGATTTGGTTTGGATCGGTTCATCGGTTCGACTCGGTTTTTGAACACCCTTATATGTAACTAAGGATTTTGTTATTGAAATGCTAAAGAATAAAAGTTTTTAAAAGTTAAATAAACCTCAAACCTAATAAATAAAAATGTACTTTTCCTCAATTTAAATGGTAAACAATAGAAGTGTGCCTATAGTTAAGAAATCAAACGTTTAATGATTGATGAATTTAAACTATGCTTTCTAAAATTTATCTTTCCTCCCTTTCCCATCTTTTATATATATATTTTTTTTGAGAACTCTCATCTTTTATATTTAAGTCAACCTACATGTATCTCGACTATCATGGCACAACATATCACCTTAATTGGTTCAATTATGCTAATTGATTATTGCAACTCACATTAATATGAGTTTAGGGTGTAGGGTCTTATTAGGTTGAGGCATCATCCGGTGGAGGCTTGGATGGATGGTTAGTAACCATATAGGACTATTATCACACGGGCTGAATAGTTCGATCTTAGTCGAATCAAATGTTTATGAAATGATTAAGATAAGATTTTTTTGAATTTAACCATGTAGTTGTTGATTAATTAGGTTGTTAGCATACTAGATTGGGGAATGTTTCTTTTCTCTTTAAACAAAAAGTTGGCAATGCTTAATATTGTGGACTTTATGGCATCAAGGTTTTCATGATGAGTGTTTAAACATCACAAGTCTTTGAAAACATCACATGACTAGCTACTTTATGGTAAATTATACTTTTCATATTCTTTGTTGACCCCAATGAAATTGAAAACTATATCATATGTGCAAACACAATCTTAAAACATTTAACACCTCTAAGTCTCACCTATGGTGCATGCTTTATAAATGAGAGAACTCATGCTCTATACTCATGGGTTGGTCTGTGTTAGCTATTTCGTGTATTTCATCTTCCTCCTTATCGACATTAATCAAATCGATAGTCGATGCTTGTGTAGGCATTGCTAACAGATCGCCCTCATAGTCAGATGACTCGAGGTCCTCATATGCAGGTAAATGTATGGAATGTCCTACGGCTATGAACCGTTGCAACGAATGTCCAAAGGAACGTAGAGGTGAAGCGTTTGAACTAGTTTTAGTTGCCGAGGCTCGTTGAACCCGCTTCTTCTTAACTGTTTCATGCCATTTCTTGAGCGCTTGTGATGTCTGTTCGTCAAAGATGGACTTCTTCATGCCCGACCCGATCTGCAATGATCCGTAAATGCCCATCATACGACCGACCCCTCTGCCTCACAACAGTTTGTTTTGGAGGCACGAGTCCGAACAAATTAACGAAGCAAATATATACGTATATACCTGAGTTACAAGGGCGTAGATCGGAAGCGTAGCGTAGCTGCATAGAAATAATGTTGCAACTCTACAAAACCATAAGCAGATACAAATTAAAGTTGTGCTCAAAAAGGCCTATTCTATATAGAAGACAAGATAATTAAAGCATTCAAAGGGAAAAGGCTTACTTACCCTATACTAAATTTTATAATGAGGATGACAGGAGCATTAGAGAAGCAAGAATTTGGCCCAAAAGAATACTGCACACGACAACGATATCCGTCGATTGTAGCTTAAGGATTGCATAAACTTGTAGGTAAGGAATATCAATTCAAAAGTCATGTCTCATCAGATAGTTATTTATACTCACATTATGTCATTAAACAGGATTAATTCAGACTGGATAATAAACACAGTTATACAAGCAAAATGAAGCATCTTAAAGTTCTTGAACCGTAAATAAACTTCATTCGTGGTCAGAGAATTGAAAGCGATTCGATATAACGGTTGGAGAAGAATACCAGTGCAGTCAAACTAAAGGTGGTCAGGAATGCATTCTGCATATACCAAATGAGCATTTAATAATCAGATCAAAACCAAAACACAGTTTTGACTAGATATAGTCTGAACAGCAACAACTCCTATGATCTAGACTCTAAATTACACATGGGAGGTTTTGGTTACCTGAAATAAAGCACAATGGATGAGATCAAGAATCAGTTGAGGTCGACCGAACCAGAAGTATTTGTCGGATCCTTGCACAAGAGGAATTCCCTGGACCACTGCATGTTTCTCAGAGATTTCAAGAGCCATACTAGTCAAAATTGCTTGAAGTTTTGATCCAACAGCTAAGATAATCTGTGTGAGGTTAAAACAGCCATCATTGTATAACTAACTACCCAATCTTGCAAATTTCCTCTGAATAAAGAGATTTTTCTTACAATCAGAGGGATAAACGATGCCCCGAACGATGTCCGCCATCCTGAAAATGGAACGGTTTTCTTTATAAACAAACTATCGAACTATTCGTCAAGTCAGAATCATTAGATTTAAGCAAAGGTATCTTACCAGCTACATTAAGGAACATGAAGATCACAAATGACAACCACAAAACAGGACTGCCACCAAAATTATCAAAGCAGAAAAATTTGAATTGATCATAAGGTATGATAAGATAAACTTAAATGATATCTTGTTCATAGTTAAAATGGATTTAGATAACCGACTATTACGTATTACCTCACACCAACGACTAGCTTGAAGTCGTCTTCTAATGACCTCTTGATATATCTTTGGAAGTTGAATTTACTTCCTGGTGCCAAATGAACCTACAAGAGCATTGCATTACTTTTTCAAATTTGAAGCTTTGGTCAATTTAGAATTTTGCAACTGAGATCTTACTGTTATGAATCCGTTGCGTAGCGTCAAGTAATCGGCTCTACTAACAGATCCATAAAATTGCCTGAAGAAGCAGCCCTGCAACATAGAATCAAATCCAAGTCATTTCATTCTACCTGCAATCAGCAATGTCTTCAAATTTCTATCCGTTGATTACATGTCGAGCTTTCGAACTTCTAGTAATTTTGATGAACATAATGACAAGTATAGACATCGATGGATACTCAAAAAAGATATCGAGAAACTTCCCTTACGATATAGAAGAAGAAAGGAAGACGTGTCCAGAAGCTGGTGTGTGCTTTCACAAAAGATGTCTCATGAGTAAGCCTAAATCTTGCAGGATCTGTACATAGAAAAATAACCAATTTTGCATCAACAAAGATGCAAAACTAAAAATTTCATGCTCTGAAATTGGGAGATAAAAGTTTGATTTTAATCCAACAGGCAGCCAGTTTGTTTGTTGAAAGCGAAAAATGACAGACCATTGAAAAACTCATAGTTATGGGTTGAAGTTTCCTGCTCCCACTCCTTCCAGCCTCGAATCTGAGCAGAAACACATTCGTTCATAACAAAGCGATATCGTAGGTGCGAAATTCACACAGAAATTATCTCATAAGTTAACTACATGACATAACTTTTTTTCTTAAACTGGGAAATCAGAGCTTCACTCCACTCTTAGCCAGCCACCGAATGAATGGAGACACAGGAGGTTTCTTCAAATTAATGTTACAAGTGAGTCTCGAGCATGGAACCTTGAGGGGAGCATACCTTCAAAGCCCAAGCCTTGAACCACCGTGTCATCTCTTGGGAACACTACATGACAAAACTAAGACCATCTTTAATCAATAGATTGATTCTTTTCCTGTTTTACTTCAGGTCATGGCTGATACACTGTTTTACTTTATACAGCTCAACAAAGAACACAATGAGATGCTAAGTTGAATCAAATTATAGAAATTCAAGTAAGCATTTCACTCCAACATAATGAAAACTGAAAAAAATTGATCCAAGCAGTTCTATGAAAGAATTAAAAACAAAACCAAAACCATACAAAACATAGCCCTAACCTTTGCTCTTCCAAGTGTCATTGTGGTAACACTAAAGAGCACATGAAACACAGCAAGGAAGAATATGAGAATGTGTAACTGATGCAATCCATCAATAGATATAAGAGACATTTTACCCTGAGCATTGTTAAAAACTTTCCACAGTTTAGTAAGTAGTAACACAATCAAATTTACAAAACTAAGGGTAAGGGAGATTCATTAGACAAATTCTTACATCCTTACACGGGGCGACATTATGGCCTCCGGCCAAAGATCGTCGAATCAGCCATTGAAGCCTCCGGTGATGCTCGCCTTCACCGTTCGTAGATGACGAGTCATTTTTCCGTTCAAGGGGACAAGGCAACATGGTGTTTGCAATGTCTAGAGGAATACATATTTGGACTATATAAGCTTGTGCAAAGGTTAGAAGCAGGGAAATGAAACCCAAAATCATCAGCTCTGCAAAAAAATTGTGGAATGTGAATCCTTTTGTTATCCTTTCTCATACTCAGAAAGTTGGTTAGTTTACAAACTTGGTCTCTATAGTTTGAAGAAAACTAGAATTTAGTTTTAAATGATGGAATTAAACAATGGGGACTATTTATAAGGTCTTATCAAATTAGAAGGACAAAATTAATTCTAGCATTCTTCACACTATAGGAACAAAATTTGTAATTCAACCTGTAAAGTTTTGATGCAATGTTTTATGTATGAATATTGTATTACCAGCCTTAACCTTCTCTAGAGCTTCAAAAAGAGAACTCTTATGCTTTTCTGCCAACCACTAAGAGAACAACAACAAAACAATCAGAACAATGGGTGGATTTGGTGTTAAATTGCATAAAAATACACACATATCACTAAAAATTTCCCCCAATAGAATCTCAATGGAAAAGTTTGATTCATCTCAGATTTTTTTTTTCTTAAACCCTTAACCCTTCTTAAAGTCCCATATTCATGGTGATATGTCCCAATGGGCAGCCAACTTAATTCGAGATCGTTGGAAAGCACTTAAATTAAAAAAACTATAGAATTACAGTGCACAAGAAAAAGAAGAGAAATCAATTACATTTCCAACTTTGTGAAGAACTTTTTCCAATACAATGGAAATAACAATGAAAAAGAGACAAACACCAGCAACTGCCCATGTGGGTGTCTTATCGAGTGGCCTGGAGCTGCCGTCGCCGCCGCCGCCGGCAGAAACAAGGGAGGTGGCGCCACCAAACAGAAGGCAAACACAGACATAAAAAACAGACATCACAAGTGAAGTTGGGGGAAGAAGAAGAAGATGAGAACAGCAGCAAAGAGCTAAAATGGCAGAAAATAGCTGAAGTTTTAACTTGGTATTAAAGACAAAACATAATGAGATCATTCAAAACATTTCAAGAATCTACGTTAAATGTGGAAAAAGGTTACATTTTGATGTACATAAAGTCAGAATTAAGGGACATTTTAATCTACATTATCGCCCCATCAAATTAAATGAGGTTCTTTAAGCATAATTTAAAACTAAACCCCTGCAACTGCAATCAACTCTCCAAATCATGCATGTAAATCCTTATGGCCATACCAATCAAATTGTCATAATGAATTGGGTGACAAGTGGTGCTCATCCTACCATGCCTCTGGCCTATGTTTTGTCCGTTCAATTTAACCATCACGTAGTGGTCTAATAGTAAGATATTGGAGAATTAAGAGACTTAGAGATGTCCATTTTCGTCATGGGATCAGAATCCGCTTCGAAAGGAGCCGTGAATCCCGTTTAGGCGATGAAAGGAGGTGGGCGGGGATGAAATATTCCCCACAACTTAAACGGAGACTATTCACTATCCCCGTTTTCTTGATCATCCCCTGTTCACTTTTTTTTTAATGATCTTTTCCTCTTTTAATAATTAATCTTTATTATAGTTTTTTGTTTGTAGAAATATTTATTCAAATGTATATTTTTTACAATAAATAGTTTTTTTTTGAAAGAATTACAATAAATAATTATCTAATTGAAATTAATATATTTTTTTTTTATGAAAAAATAACTATTTAAAAATATTATTAAAAAATACTTTAAAAAATTAAGATTAGAAAAAGAAAAAATGAAAATAAAACGGTGAATTTTTCACCGAGAATCTAATCCCCGCCATTTCTCAGCTTGAATCCTCGTCCTCGTCCCCGCGAAAGATGGTGAATTTTGCGGGGACGGAAAATGATTTTTGTGGTGGGATGGGGAACGACAGGACACTTGGCCTCGCCCCTTGGACAACTCTAAAAAGATCATAGGTTTAAATAATAATAGACATCTACTTAAAAATTAATTAATTTCTATCGAATTTGTTAGCATTTAAATGTTTGTTAAATGACAATAATGAAAATGAATGTTTGAATGGTCACGAATAAATATAAAAATGATTAGTTTAAAAAATTGCCCCTATGGCACCGACATTCCCCTGCGACTTGACCACGTTAGCACTTAGCCCTCATTCTTACTTAAGAATAAAGACTAATGAAGACTGTCCCCACAAACCAACACGTGTCCTTTCAGGATGCTTTGTTCTCACTCGCATGAGTCCTACGAATAAATTCTTAGGAGGTCACCTGTAAAGACCCGACCGAAATAACGATCATAAACCTAGTCTTTACTACATGTATGCGTTCAAACAGAACACTATCTAGATTCCACATTTAAAACTTAAACTTAAAACATACAACAATTCAAACCATTGGAACCTGTCCCTGTTTCCAAGCCACCTGTTCCAACAAATTCATTTCAAGAAATATTCCCTGGCCAGAGATATTTAAAAACAGAAAACAGTCTTTCATTCACCAAACCAGAAACGGAATCCATATAACATCCATAAAAATCACCTAAGGGCTTCGTGCCCATCTACATGCAATGAAAACAGTTTAAAGACATTCAAAACAATACTCAGAGTTCAATATAAGTAAATGCTTATAAACGACGAGCTTTCCCATAATCGATCACCAGCTGCATCCAACCATCACTGAGCCTGTCCAAGGTTACTTGTGGAAAACCACAATAATAAGGGTGAGCAATGCAAGATTACTCAGTAAGAATTCCCCAATCAGGGTACAATACAACTCAA
>JBBMEF010000022.1:12367501-12379659 GCA_037832685.1 Sicyos baderoa
TTATTATTATTATTATTATTATTATTATTATTATTATTATTATTATTATTATTATTATTATTATTATTATTATGATTTATAAGAAACATACAAAAATTCCAAAAAAAAACTTTCCAATGGGCAATCTTAATAATAACCATTATTATTCTTTCTAGTGTATTGTAATTACAATCTTGATAATCATATTTTAAGCAAATGGAAGAAAAGGTGGAGCCAGATAGATCTGGCGTGTTTGCGTGCGACGTGCGTGTCCGAATTGGCTGCTCCAGTAAGCTAAGATTGAATATTCAATTCAATTTCAACTCCGAATAAAAAATTCCCATAAATTGCATTTTCAATTTCTTATTCTCAATATTTTAAAATTGAACGCTTCTATTCTTAATATTTTAATAATAATATTTTGACCAACAGAATAATAGCTCAACCGATATTTATGCTCATTTAATAACTTAGAGGTATTGTATTTGAGTCTTCCACCATCCCCAATTGTTATAACATCTACAAAAATAAATAAATAACAGTGTTTTAAATATCTTTTAACTTTACCTACCTTATTTCAAAAAAAAAAAAAAAACTTTACCATCTTTCCTTATTTTCTTTTGAAAATTAATTTTAAGTGAAGACTTAAATCAACATTTCTACGATATATTACCATTTAAAATTAATCATTATTTTTTGAATATTCTATTGTGTAACTAATTCTAAAGAATTTTTTCAAAAAAAAAAAAAAAACTAATTCTACAGATTACAAATAACATGATTAAAATATTAAGATAAAATTATTCTATTTTAAAATATATAAACTAAATACAAATTACATCAAAAATTATATAGACCAAAGCTATGTTTCTACAAAGAAATTACCATGAAAAATATATAATATTCCGATTAAATTATAAATGTTAAACTTCAATCCATATAATCTCAATGAAGCTTTAAAGTTAATTCATACGATAGATCGTTTTGTTGGTAAAAAAAATGATAAATCTTTTTGCAAATTGTTCTTAAAAAATATTACTCTCTAATTTACTTCTCTTTCTTTAAATTTCAAAAAATACATTTTGATAGCATATTATGTCATAGTTTATATTAAAATAATTTGAATTTATTTAGATAATTTGTACTGTATACCAATTTTAGGACTAGCTATTAAAATTATAGCATATTTTTATCAAAAATTAATTTATATCAAAATTTAAAGTGATTGATATCAATTGGTTTTTTAAGTGATTGAGCTTATCAATCAATTACACGTGATTGATATCAATTGCTTGAAATTTTACTATAAACTAATTTTTGATAAAAATATGCTATAGATGCAATTTTTTATCATATTTTTGTTAAATATGAAAAACCACATTTATTTAAGTAATTTTGAATAAGATTGACTTCAATTTATAATGTCTTCATTCCTCAGTTGGTGCATTGTGGGTTCTTGTATTTAAGTAAGTTTTATGATATTAAATTTCATCTCAAATCATATTAAAGCTCAACTTTTTATAGCATGAAAGTCAACCGAGCGGTAGCTCAATCGATATCAATATATATTAGATGACTTAGAGATCTTAGATTTAAGTCTATATCGATATCTCTTTTCATTTTTATTATAAATGAATTATCATACTTCAAATAATATATATATATATATATATATAATGAGTGTATAAGTGGTCATAAGTGGGTGGAAAATTGGTTTAGAAAGAATTAAAACCTAAAATAGTGGGGGATAGACATTGGGGAAGAATTGTTGGCGTTGTTGAAGAGGTTAGAATAATAAAAGCCTAGGCCTAGGCTGGCCGCCACAGATACAGACAGCCATAATTATCAATATAAAATGGCTTTTTTTTTTCCTTTTTCTTTTTTGAGAATATATAAAAAGGCTTTTAAAGCTCATCATCAGCCATTTTCCCCTCTATTTTTCTTTCTTTCTTTCTTTTCTTATAAATTCACAATTCTCAATTTCTCAATTTCTCATCCAACCAATCTTCTCTCCACCGCCTCATCAGGTAATTCCTTTACATTTTCCCCTTTAATTCCTCTATTACTTTCACCTCTTTTCTGGGTTTTTCGTTTTAAATATATATTTTTTTTTGTAAAAATTTAACCATATTTGAGATTCGTAATTAAAATTACGATGATAAATTAACAAATTGAATTCTAAGAGAACCGACGATGAAGAACGAATTCAAGCTCCGGCCTTTTTGGCATTCAATCATTTTTCTAATTCTTCCCATTGACGCCTTATTTTTTCTTTTTTTCTTTTTTTCTATCTACTCATTTTATTTATTTTGATTACAAAATTCACCCGGATGAAAAATGTGTTTTTATCCCTTTTTTATTATTTTTTTAAATTTAGTTATGTAGTATCCATCCCCTAGATTTAAAAAATAATAATAAAGTTTAAAATTAAATTTATTCATAAGAAAATTGAACTTGGGATTAATTTTAAGGAAGCATACTTTTGTTACGAACTCAAACCTTTATCAATCAATTAGAGGTCATTTAAAGATGAAAGGTGTTTTATAATTAAAAGGGGATTGCTTTCAATCCTCCAATTTCAAATGTTTGTAAAAATAAAATCAAATATCATTTTATTCGTAAGTTGAATCTATTTTAATAAGGCACTTTCAAATGTTTTAGTTTGCAACAGTCATTTTGCTTTTGTACATATGTTATATTGATTAACTAAGAATAGAGATGGAAATCAATTTAATTTTTTTTATGAATTAATTTTTAAATTTTGTGATAAATAAGAATATTTTACCATTTTTTATTATATATTCAAAATCATCTATTGTTTATTGGATGTGTTTAATAAATACAAGGTAGGAGAGGTGTAGTTTGATACAAATTCTACTTCTTTTTCAAAAAAAAAAAAAAATAATAATTTCTACTTCTGTCTTCTGCCTGTTTTATTATTATTATTATTATTTTTTTTTTACGGCGACAGCTATTAAACTATTTATTTCTCTTTCTGTACCGAATAAAATAAGTACATTTCCCATAAAATATTAAATCATCTTTCAAAAAGGTCGGTTTTTAGTTCAATTTTTCAACATAATCCGATTTTTCTAATTAATATTTTGATATTTGTTATTATTTTGTTGTTTAATATCGGGCGCATCCAATATTTTGTGCAAACTATACAAATACTCAATGTATGTTACCTTTTTTTAACCCAATAGAATCTATTTGAAAACAATTTATTAGCTAAAGCAGTTACTTAAATAGACCGAAATAACATAAGTAAATAAACAAATAATGAGATTTAAACATTAAAAACATTCAAACCATTTTCATTGGTCACAAGAACCAACCAATACGATATTATATCATTTTTATTATTTCAAATAATCTCATATCAAATATACCTCAAAATGAAAAGTTCTTAAACTTCATTTGATTTCCATTCCATTCTAGCTCCTAAATTAGATCTGAACTTGGGGTTTTTTTTTTTTTTTTTTTTTTTTTTTTTTTTTTTTTTGAAATCATCTGAACATTGAGTTTAAATCATGTTTGATAATCAATTTTGTATTGAAACAGAGAGAAAGGTCACTTTATTGAAGTAAAGATGGGTTTGTTGTCACTATTGGAGGTGGCATTAATGCCCAATTTGGAAGTCTTAATCATTTGTTTAGTAGGAGCTTTTCTGGCTAGTGATTATTGCAACATTCTTCCTGCTCATGCTCGAACCTCTCTCAATAAGGTAACTTCCTTTTTTTTTAATCTCGAGGTAGAGATCGAGTAATCTATCTATCTTATAAATCTGAGGAGATTTTCTCACATTTTTAACATAAAATCTTTGACTTATTATGATTTTTTGTTATGTTCATCAATTTTGAATTAGATTTCAATTCTACTTTTTATAGAAATAAATATGAGCTATTTAGATTATGCCTAAGTCACTAATTAATTACATCTTCTTAATGCAGATTGTGTTTACTGTTTTCACTCCTTGTCTTATGTTTGCAAATTTGGCCAAAACAGTCACCTTTCAAGACATTGTTTCATGGTAACTATATTATTGTAATGGTAATTTCAATTGATGTCCATTTTTATGAAGTTCAACAACAAATGGAATGGAATCGAAGATTCAAATCTATGACTTCTTAGTCAAATTACTTTCATATTGGTTGAAATTATGTTCTTGTTGATTTTTGTGTTTTTTTTTTTTTTGTTGATGAAAAGATTGATCTAATATTATTGACTTAATTTAAAATGATTTAGGTGGTTCATGCCAGTGAACATTGGTCTTACCTTTATTTTTGGAGGAATTTTGGGATGGATAGTTGTTAAAATAGTGAAGCCCAAGCCATATCTTGAAGGCCTTGTCATGGCATGCTGTTCTTCTGGTAAGTTTTCTGTTGGAAGTAAATCAGTAAAAATAGATTAATCTTTGGTAAAATGGAATTAACTTATGATTTACAAAGTTTTAGCCTATTTTTGCTAATCTACAACCATCATTTTCTTTCTTTCTGGTTTTTGATGATTTCATATAATTGTTTAGGGAACTTGGGCAACCTTCCTCTCATCATCATCCCTGCCATGTGTGATGAAGATGCCAGCCCTTTCGGCAACCGCGACACTTGTTCTCGTCTCGCACTCTCTTACGCATCCTTTTCCATGGCGGTAAATAACATTTTTTCATTTATCACGAGATGCTGGCTTAGTAGTTATAATAGAGTCTTAGATAATCGAAATGTTATAAGTTTGATTCTCAACAAATAATTTTCTAAGAATTTCTTCGACAACTAAATATTCTAGAGTCGAACGGTTTGACCCTTAAGAATAATTAAAGGTCATTTTGCCTTAAACACTCATAGATATTACCAAAAATATAGGTGTTAAGAAAGTAGCTTACTAGCTAGCTACATTCAATAATTTGTCCCTTTAGTAGAGTCATATTTTGGTTTTGGTTTCGGTTTCGATAATTTTGACTCGAGTTTTCGTTTAAACTAATGATATATTTTCACAGGTAGGTGGATTTTACTTGTGGACTTACACTTACCAACTTGTGAAAACATCCTCCTTGAGAATGACAGAGCTTGAAGCATCAGAGGAGCAGTTGAAATTAGGCTCCAATGATGACCTTCAAACTCACCTTCTCCCCAAACAAAATGGAGATCAAGAACAAGAACAGGGCCTTCCTATTTCTGTCTCATCAACCAAGATCCTTCAAGAGGTATTTCAAAATTACACAAAAAAGTTTGCTATTAGAGATTATTATTTAATTTTGAGCCAATCTGCTTGAGTTTAAGAGGGATGTTTTATACATATTGAACTGTTATTTCTCTATTTTGGATCAAATGTGTTATCTTTGTACCAGTAGACGATAGAGGTGATTTTGGTTCGATCTTTGTCAAATCGACAACCGAATTGATATCTTCGATTTTTCAATATTTAGATCTAAATCGTTATTCAATAAGAGACAAAATCATTGGTTAGGTTTTTATTTGGTTCAATTTGATTTTAATTCAATTTTTTATTTTGATTTTAATAAAATTTTAAATTCATTTTTCAACATTTTATCTCATTTTCAATTTTATTTTTAAGTTGATTTTAGTAATTATTTTTTACTAGGAAACATCATTTCTTATAAATAATCAATCCATTGAATCAATTTTGTTCGCCAATTTTTTTCCCTCAATATTTTTCATTCATATTTCACATCTAAATTGGTTATTTCATCAAATCTCAATAGTAATATATTTTGATTTCCTTTAATATTTGTTCGATTTAATTTTTATATTAATTCTTTCATAAAAAATCGAACCAAGTTAATATATACTAATTTTTTCAAAAATCATATCGAATGATCTATATTATTCTAAATTAAAAGATTGAAACCAATCTATTGAAACAGTTTGGTTCGGTTTTGTTTCGTCAATTTTTTTAGTTTTTTTCTTTTGCCCCTCGTATAACATAGTTAACCTACTATAATTATCGAATCATAATGATACTTGATGTCATTATTTGTATTTTTTTAGTGGTAAGATCTCTATTATAAGTTGTGGTAGTATAATTAAGTAACTCAATATATATGGTTGCACAGATTGAATCACAAGAACCCGTGGCTATCTTGGAGAAAGGGAGATCATCCTCCATTTGGACTAAAACGTTAGAACTTTTGCATAGCATTGTTGAAGAGTTGATGGCCCCTCCATCGCTAGGAGCGGTAACGATCGCCTTTAACTATATATCGACTTTTGAAATGATAATTGATGTCTTATATATCCGTCGATTTAATTAACATTCGGATATTTATATGATTAGATTATAGGATTTGTTTTTGGAGCTGTGACATGGCTTAGAAATCTCGTAGTTGGGAACAATGCTCCGTTTCGAGTAATCCAAGACTCTACAAAACTACTCGGGTATGACTTTCTAATAGCTATTCATCACCAAACATATATAGTTTTAATATACATATATACATTATATTATGTTTACAAGTTTAATTAATTAACTTTAAGGTTTTCTTTTTCAAATTTTGATTTGATTTCTAATGTAAATATTTAAGTAAGTAAGATAATTGTTGTAAACTTAAATCTCGTTATGAAAATAAGAAAAAACAAAATTTGATTTGCATGCAGAGATGGGACAATCCCATGCACGACGTTGATACTGGGCGGAAACCTAATCCAAGGGCTGAAATCGTCGAAGGTGAAGGCATCGACGATCATGGGAGTGATTGCGGTTCGGTACTTTGCGCTGCCGGTGATCGGGATCTGTGTGGTGAAAGCGGCGAATTGGGTAGGGTTCCTGGCGCCGGACCCGCTGTTCCATTTCTTGCTGATGGTTCAGTACTCGACGCCGCCGGCCATGGCCATCGGGACCATGACTCAGCTCTTCGGCGTTGGCCAAGAGGAGTGCTCTGTTATTATGCTCTGGACTTACGGCGCTGCCACTCTTTCCCTTGCTCTTTGGTCTGCAGCTTTCATGTGGATCTTGTCTTGAATATTATTCCTTTTTTCTCTTTTTATATTTTCTATTCTTTTACTCTCTTTCATCAATATATCAATTTTGTTCCTCCCTGTGCTTTGCTGTTTATTATTGTTTTTTTTTTTGAGTATATATTGAGAGAGGGGGATTCAATACCGAATCTTTCAGGGTTCGAACCTGTGACGTTGGTGTTGAACTGGTTAACAACCAAACAATTAAACCAATTTTATGGTGTAGTTTTAGTTTGATTTATATATTCTCAAATGAATATATTGCTTTACACGATATCTCATTAAACATTCAATTTTAGTTTTTAAATGTTGAATTTTAATTTTTCATATTTTAATAATTCTATATATATTAATTAATTACCTGACTTACTTAATATCGACTTAATATATTTATGAAGTTAGGTTAATATTGACATAGAATGAAACTTTTAAAAGAAAATAAGAATAAAATTAAATTTAAAAGACATAGAATGACTAAATTAAATATTATTGAAATTTTTTCAATATTAGAGGAGAATAAGATTTTTCTTGTTAATGATGAATTCTCTTAAATAGAGTGTACAAAGTACTGCAACCAAGTACAGGTAAGAAACTAAGTAGGCTTAAGCTGAAATGATGGATAACAAGCTTAACTAATCTCAATACAATAACTAATCTAGTTATATTGACAAAAATGGTTGATTTTGAAGTATATAGAGTAAATAGAAATTACTCCAAAATAGAGATGTTCATTTTTCCCGCAGGGCCGGGTCCTTGGGACAGGAAATCCCGATTAGGCGGGGAACGGGGCAGGGATGAAGAGAAAAAAATTCCCCGTAGGAAAAACAGATCGAGGACGGAGAATGTATTCCCCATCCCCGTTTCCCCAATCCCGCCCCGACTCCCCCATCTCCGCCCAGTTTTCCATTATTTTTACTTTTAATTACTTTACTTTATAAATCAAACAAATATTTTTGATGTAATTATATATTCAAACTAACATTTTTTTATTGATAGTTAACAATATAATTGAAACTTATAGATATTTTATAAGAAAATTTAATTATTTAAGATTAGAATTAGAAAAATATTGAAAAAAGAAGAAAAATTGAACTAAAAAAGTTCCCCGTAGAGAACCTGATCTCCACAAATTCCTCGGGGAATGGGAACAGAGATGCCATTCTCCAGCCTCGCGCCATGGATATCTCTATTCACAAGTGACTAAACAGCTATTTTTTTCTCATTTAATTTTTTTTTTCTTGCTTATGGTTCAGTACTCGACACTACACCATTTGAGAAACCTACTTGTATACTTTGTTAAGAGAACATGTTTGTCATCCATATAATTATCCTTTTAAACCCATTTTTTGAATAGAGAAATACTTCCGTATATTTATTGTTTATGTGGCATCACTCAGAGAGAAGAAAAAAGATTGAATGTCAAATGTCGCCTAACGAGAACAGTAATTCACTCATTCATGAGTGTTATTCTCTTTTGCAATTGTCTAAAATGTCAAATATCCTTTGTAGTTACATACTATTTTCTCATTATTTGGATAAATATATTAGTGTTGGTTTATGATAATTTTAATAAAATAGTATCTTTTAGATTAAATATTATTTCTCTTTTTTTTTTTTTATAATAGATAATATTTTTTTGTTTTATAATTATGTCATTTCTTGTAATTGAAATTTTTCTAAATTTGGGATTGGGCTGCTATCCGACCCTCTTAATATATCTATCCAAATCCGGTCTTAAAATGCCATCATCACTAATGAGGACTTGGGGAGAGTAGAATTTTTACGACGGAGAGGTTTCAGCCGCCAATAGATTTTATGTGTGATGTGTAATTTTATATGATTAGAAGTTGTTTATGTAAGATGCCCTTTGAAGGCTTGTTCTTTACGTATGATCTCGTGTAAGTGTAACAACAAATCAAGAGATTTGATCCGCCAAAAAAGATCTATTGAACACCAGATTCTCGACACAAAAAAATAGCCACAAAACCAGCTAATAATCCCACCATTATTACAAACAGTAACAGAGTTTTGCAGCTCATAAGGCTTCAAATACAAATACAAACACATTCATAAATAATAAAAAGGAAAGCTTTCATTAATATATATATATATATATATATATATATATATAAGAGCAATTACAAAGCTACATGAGGAAAAGAAAAAAAAAAAAAAAAAGGATATAGAGAATACAATCTCAATCTCAATTAATCAATAATCAACAACACTAAGATAATATAGAAAAACTAGATGACCAACAAAAAGCAATTCACTCTTTCCACAAGTACAACCCAATTGTTTTTGTTTGAAGCTTTGTTCTTTTTTGTTTTTTCAATCTACAACTCCTATAAATTAGGACATTATTAAGTAACAGGACCTTGAAAACAACCATCTACAGATATTACCTACAGATACATGGGGATTATTTTTTTAGTATATTCAGCATACATAATAATCAAATCTAGACAAAAATGCCTCTCCTGTGAAACAAGGAGTGCTCAAGTATTCAGTTTATTGTTACCTTCTTATTTCGACTTCCAGCTCTGTGTCATAAAGGATATCTCATACCTATCAACTCTGGAGAATAATCAAACACACAATATGAAATTTACAATTGGTCTGTCCCAGTTCAATGTGAAACAAAATATGCAGGGAGTAAAGCCGTTTCTATAAGATAAGCTGCACGGATCGTACCTCTACGACCAACTTCTATGGGCGGCAACCTTTTACCATATGTCATTTCCGGTCATGACTGCATAACTTTATTCTGTTTGACAGAAAGGGGAGCTTTAAACTCCTGACATTTCCATACTGATGTAGAGTCTATTGGCATCACACCTTCGGTAGGGCTATCTACAGAATGCGAATTAACATTTTCAGATGCGGGAGAGGATCCCATGTTTTGCGCAGTCGGTATTGGGGAACTTCCATTGTTCATATCATCCTTTTGAGTTTTCTGATCCCTGAAAGAACAAATACTCAATGGCAATTTTTTAAGCTTTATTCTTCCCCTCTTTCTAACAGTGACACTAATATTGTCACACGTTTTATCCTTCTGACTTGTCTCTGCATCTCTGTTATCCTTCTGAGAGTGATTGTTCTTCTCATACTTACTAGTCTTCTCGTTGGCTTTGAGCTTGTAGACTTCCGGAAAGCTGCACTCAGAGTCGGCCTCGTTAGTTTTAGCATGCCCATTGCATTTAGGAGTAGGCTCCAACTCCTGTGAGATGCCACAATTGGGAACCCTAATTTTCTCAGAACCAGGTGAGCTTTTCAACTTCTTACGTTTGCGGCCTCTAACATCAGAACCAGGTGAATTCTTCGAAATTCTTGGGGAGCTATTGATTGTTCGATGCAATGTACGGGCTAACTCTTCATCTGTCTTGGTATTCTCAAGAGGTTGATATTTTGTGTACAGAAACTGAACTGGGACATGTTTCTTCAGCTTGTTCTTTCTCAGGTTTGTTTCCTTACAGGCTGCTTCTTCAGAAATAGAGGCAACCAAGTCCATGGCACTCTTTGCAGCTGCAACCGCCTTTGCTGCAATAGCAGCCTTCTCTTCAGCTGCTGCCCTGGCAGCCTCCGCCGCCTTCACAGCTGCAGCAGCAGCTGATCTCGAGGCCTCCACTATCTCCTCGGGTGATAGGTTAGTATTCGAATGAGCACTCAACAGATTGTTAAGCCGTGTATTGAATTCAATAGATGTGAAGCCATAGGAAGGAGAAGGAGGGGGAGAACAAGAGGTAGAGGCAGCTGGTGTCAGATTAAAATTACCATCACCATCAGCACTTAGCTTTCTCAATCCAGCAAGAAGACGCTTTCTTGGAGGTAAAAGGGCGTCGGAATCGAGGTGATTTACGTCACAGTTAGCCTCCATTCTTCCCCTTCCCAGTTATAGTTTTAAACATAAAATTGCCTAATATTTCTCCAAAGGAACAAGAAACCGAGTTGACTTTACTGCCACTGAAACTAATCATCAGAATAGAATATCAGCTTCTAATTCTATCACAAATTCAACTCTGCACATTCCATCTAACTCTAAATTCAATTTTTTTTAAAAACCCAGAAACAACAAAAACAAAACATCCAAATCAAACAAAATCCTCAGCAATCAAAAGTACAAATTTCAATTCAAAGTTGCCAACATAAGGAAGATCTCACATAAATGGATCCAGGGCAGGAATTTAAACTGCATTTCATTCATGAACACAGCACTCCCCTTTCCAAAATCAGAAAACGAAATCCACATCCAATTCCAAAACAGAACAAAGATAAATCACCCGAAACACAATCAAACGAAACAAACCCATGCAGAAACGGAAACAAGAAATTGAAGCAATCCCAATAGAAAACGGGTCGAATTACGCAATATCGGAAAGAAAAACGGCAACAGAAACAGAATCGAAGAACATCAAGAGGGAGTGAGCAATGGAAACAGCTGAATTGAAGGTACAAGCCATGAAAGAAGAAAACGAGGGTAATTGAGAGAATTGAAAAGGAAAACAAGGGCAGAGCAGGAAAAGAGATGAAAAGGGCAAAGCAAATACCTGATCTCTGGTACTGTAGAGGAATGGAATTTACAAGGAAGAAGGTGCAATTAGGGTTTTCAGAGGGAGAAGAAGAAGGGAAGGGGAAGAAGAAAATTCAGGTCCAGAGAAAAAACTGAAGATCATGTTTTAATATGATGCATATGCGTGTCTTAATAATAAATTTAAGTTAAAAAATACCATTTTGGTCATATTTATTCAATTTTGATCTATGTTTTTAAATATTTAATTAAATATTTTTTTATTTTTAATCAAACTTCATAATACCTCCCTTTCAAATATTTTTTTTTAGTACAAATTGGGGGATTACAAATACCGACTCGTGACACTAATGTTGAACTGATTTACAACCAAACAATGAAACTACTGCGCCACCAACCCTTTCAATCCCCTTCAAATATCAGTTTTACTAAGAAATTACAGGTTTAATTACTCCAATCTTTTGTTGTAGCACTAAAGTTTTATTTCTCTACAAATTTAATAATATGTTTGCATTAGGTTATTGTTGTAAAAATAGTGAACACACAGAGCGAAGCGAACAGGAAGGTTAGGTGACTCAATGGTGTGAAACTTCGTTGTAGGCGAAGTTAAGTGCGTGCAGTCCGTGTGAAACTAATTACAAGGCGTGCAAGTATACACGTTCGCGTAGCAAGTTTAA
>JBBMEF010000022.1:12385113-12403533 GCA_037832685.1 Sicyos baderoa
GTGGGGGTTTCTCTATTTAAGAAACCCTCCTCTAAATGAATAATACACAGAAATTATTCCTCTTAATTATTTTCACAGTACTTTTCCTTTAGTGTTTCTGTTCTGATCATTAGCCTACTGAATGACACTGATGTGGTAAATTGTAATTGTACGAAATACTGATGTGGTAAAATGCTTATGTAATTATATGGGAGGTATATCCATATTTTGGTTGATTTAGTAAATTCGTAATCATACTTTCAGTTATCTGATCCGTTGACGAAAATATATATGGATCCATAAAATTAACATTATTTGTAGGCAATTGTGGTTGATTTTGGGATTGTATGATTTGTACGGTACCTTGTTGTAGTGATCGTTTAACCATCCATTATACAAGTAAATGGAGTGCTGGCTGAGGGATATTTATATTAAGGGGAATTCTCTAGATGGTAGAAAGGTAAATATTGATGCCGCTTAACTTTCTGATGAAACTATATGCATCTTACTATAGTGTATATTCTTATTAATTATACTCCGAAAAAATTTAAACGTCCATGCTTCTGAAAAGAACAATTTATTTTCTTTGCTATATTCTATTTTTGCATCACTTTTGAAGGCCAAGGCTGGATCAGGGTTCCTGTTATTATTATTATTTTTTAATTTTTTAATTTTCCCTTTGTAGTTATTGCTCGAGATCTGTTTTACAACCAACCAGTTCGAAGGAAGCATATACAATCCAGGTTTATTTCTTAGATTTTGTTGTTGTTTTTTTTATGTTGGGTATAATACATTTTTTAAGTAAAAAGAAGAATTCAAGAGTGGACCAATGGTTAAGGAGGAGAAAGAAGAAAATAGAGTGCAATCATTGTTTAAGAAAACTGAGCAAAAAAAGGAAACTATAGAGCTTTGTGGGAATGAAGTTTAAAGTTCTCTTGTGAGAAACAAAAAAATACTTGGACCCACACATCACACTTGGTGGTATGTTCTTAAGAAATAGAAATCAAATAACATTTTATTGCTTACAGATATTTTTTAATTATTTATTTTATAATTGTTATACAATGATAAGCGATAACTACCAGTTTTGTTTACTTCAATTTTTTATTTTTCAATTTAGTTAATGAAATATATTTTAAAAATAAATTATATTTTGTTATAGTTTGAGACTTTAGTCTAATTTATTCTCAGAAAGTAAGTTCTTCAAATACTTTCTTAACCCAAATGAACCATAACTGTTTTACTGACGTGCAATTTCATTTTGTGTAATGGAACTCGAAGCCCCAAGAAAGTCTTGCATGCAGTCAAGAAATCTGTACTCCGTACTGCCCTTGTACATTCTGAAGTTTCCTTCAAAATTGTAGATATTGAAAGGTATATCCTTGTTTAAGTTCAGGTTGAAATATGTAAAACTTTCTTTTGTTTGAAGAAAGAAATGGGTAAAACTCTTATATTAGTTTTTTTCACATTTTTATTTCTCTGCTTGTAGTGAGAGCATCCTTCTTTGCACGAATCCCTCTCCTTCTCCTTTATCACTTTTAAGAAGTGGCTTTGGTAGGGAGGTTTCCAGGTCACTCCATGAATTAAAAATCGGTGATGGGGATTTAAAGCTTTCTGGCTATATATGCAGTCCGTTTGATAGTTTTACTATCAAGGTACAATTATTTACTTGAAACTCGATGATATAAAAGAAGGCTTATTCTTCTTTTTGATATTTCATTACTTTTTATAACTTGTTTTTATGGCAGGCTGTTCAATATGTCTGTATCCACACCATTCTGTAAATTCTTTAAATCTATGGTGGGTGGACAGTATTCCGTATTTTATGAGATTGTTTGACCTCAGCAAGAACAGATATTAACAGGCGATTCATTTGCAAGGGTCAAATTCATAAATTACTTAATCAACTGGCCAGTAGATTTGCAAGCCGGGAACCTCAGACTAACCATGACTTTCACAACAGGAAGAGAAGCAGGTCTCAAGTCAATCCTGCTTACATTTTAAATTTAGATTGCCCTGGATCTTTCTATGACCTGACATTTGAATCATCCAAGACTTTTGTTCAGTTTAAGGTAATTCTTAATTTGTTCTCCAAACACTAGTTCATTTGTTTATAAGTTATAACAATTTAATGGTTCTATCATAGAATTCTTTCCTTATTTTCTAATCTAACCAACCCTTTCATGTTTCCTAATAATTTTCATTTCCCAAGGATTGGAGTCCAATACTTACCTTCGTTGAAGATGGCATTCAACAATTTTGGAAAGAAAAATTTAATAGTGGTAGGCAGTTAGCCATTTCAACATCATAGTGGTGTAGTGTTCATAGAAAGTATTTGAAATTGCATTACATTTGCAGGAAAATCTTTGGTTCATATGACCCCCATGGTTGGAGGAGATCAGTTTTGGATGGATGAAGATAACATGATATCAAAAAATTCAGGTGCTTTTAAGTTGAATTTTTGTATCCAATCTCACTTCGATTTATGAAATGTTTTAGCCTTATGCTACATGAGTTGCCCACTGCCCCCTTAAAAAACAGTTAAGGTGAAAATGTGCCCATTTACTATCTACACAACACACTTCCGTATAAAAAAATATGCATAGCGAGCAAACTTGCTGCATAAAAATGACCTGGTTCGATTTCTGAGTATCGAGTATCTTTCGGTTTCAGATTGTCCTGAGAATGTTGTACTTATTTTCCAGAGAATATCCCATTTGTGAAGAAGAGCAGAAAGCAAAGCTGCCAGGCTTCCCCTATTGATCTGTTTTCACCATCAACAATGCTTACAAAACATGATGACATTTTATCGCATAGGTTGCTTGAAAAAGAGGCACGTGAGAATTCAAACGCATGTTCAATTAAATTGAATGACGATAATCAAGATGCTAGGATGCAACGGATGCAATTTAGTAACCATGCTGACCATTTCTCAAAATCATGGGATACTCCTTTGGCAAAATGCTCAACTACAGCTGTCCAAAACGATGACAGGCATCCATGGGTACCGGTTGACATTTTTGTATCTGAAGACTCCTTTTTGGATAGAAGGCTGACTTCACCCAACGGATGTGATGATCATGTTGAAGACAATATCTTCTGTTCAAATTTGAAAGGTCAATCATCTAAAATGGATATCAGTATGATCAATGGGTCTTCAGGAAGTACACCATCTTCTTACTTTCATGAATTTAGCTATGACGACAATATCTTCACTGGTAACAAACCGTCCCTTAGGGGATGCTCCTCAAGAGGCAGTTTTCGACTTGAGAGTGCTTCCATTTCTGGTGACAAGCCGTACATTCAAAACGATGTCATCAAAAGAACCCAAATGCAGGGAATCCTTGATGATGAAGTTGATATTCTAAACTTTGACGGTTACATCCAGGGTTCTGATTTTGCAGAAACCTCATTGCAAGCTGAGGTATACTCTGTCCCTTACTAGAGCTGACAATTTCTGCTTTTCTCAAAATCTAAAACTTCTGTACTTTTTTCTATTGATTATTTGTTTGGACAATAGTTTGCTGAAGAAAATATATCCTCGTGGCATTTGGACAAGCACGTGCAGAAGTTTTTCTCAAGTTATCATACCAGAAATTCCCCAAATGCTCATGTGACCCTAAATTCCATACTAACCTCAGAATGGGATGTTGATTGCCTCAGTGTTAGGGATAAGGTTGAAAGGAGCTGGAAATCTATAGATAGCACACCTTTCAGGGATTTGGTGGATGGTGAGGAAAAGGGCTGTGGATTTGATTATGACATCATGTTAAGCAGTTCCAACAAAAAAAATAAGACATCAAGCTGTATAGATAGTACACTGATAATTGATGATGTTTTTGATACAAGAGAAAACCTCGATACCTTCCTTGAAAAATCTAATACTTTTGAACATTCTTCTCTTGTAAGTTCTGATATGCACTCCTGTCAGAAGTATCTTTTCGATTGGAGATTACCTGGAAGAGATTGGGAAAAGGCTTATGGAAGCTCAGAGCTTAAGTTTGGACATCAAGCTTTGAAACAGAAGTATGTTTCTGTTGAGAGGCCTAGAAGAAGCAAATCAGCTCCACCTTTTTACAAAAGAAAGACTAGTTTCTATTGCCCGGACCAAAGAAAGACGGATAAGTTTGCCACTAATCTTTATTGCATGGACCAAGGGAAAGCAGAAAAGCTCAAGGCATCATCCTTCCTTGACAGCCCACCTCCTTTAGGTATTCTCATTTAATAAGTCATTACTAGCATACATTGTCATTGGTAGTATACTAATGTTGTGTGTGTGCCTAGTACGTACAGAACTAGATGAGCTGAGAGATTCCAAACATATCTCTGGTTCTAGCAATCTATATGCTAAGCCATGTCCTCTTGATAGCTTATTGATGGGAACCAGGTAGAGAGCCATTCATTTCTTCTACCAATTTAAAATTGAAGTTGTAATTAGAATGTAAAGCACCTTTTTCTCATTTTCAGAACAGAGATGCCTGCTATTATGGGGAATAATAAAGAGAAACCAGAAGGAGAAATTTCTTCGCAATCCCAATCCGATGTTAAAGTTACTGCAAGTGCTATAGGTAACTGCACTATGTATATGAAACTGATCATTTCTTTGTTCTTAAGGATTTGAAAAAAACGAGATAATCAATATTTAGTGAGGAAATTGGTATAGAAAGATTTATGCGATTAGAAAACATTGAAAGAATATTTTGCTATTAATTTCTTCACATGCAATTTCAGTAGATTTATGTTTGTTATCATTGACATGATAGTGTTTGATAAGTATACTTGAGGCTCCGTTTGGTTTTTGAAAAGTAAGGTTATAAATACTACACTTGTGGTTTTTTGTTTTGTTATCTACAACCAAGTCAATCTTGAAAACTAAGAAATGTCCGTTTGATAACCATTTGAATTTTTGTTTTTGGATTTTGAAATTTTAACTTGTTTTCACTCAATTTTTTTACAAAGTGTTTCATCTTCCCTTAAGTAAGTATTTGAATCCTAACCAAATTCTAAAAATAAAAATTAAGTTTTTGGAAGCTACTTTTTTAAGTTTTCAAATTTAGTTTGGTTTTTTAAAAAATAGGTAAAATATAGATAGAAAACCGTAGATTGGAATAGTTGTAGGCTTAGTTTTCAAAAACAAAAAATAAAAAACAAAATGGTTATCAAACAGGCCGTAGCTTTATAAACTTGTTTTTGTTTTTGGGATTTGACTAATAATTCAAGTGGTTTCTTAAAGAAAGATAATTCATGGTAGAAAGTTGATGTCTAAACATGCACAATTTTTTTGTTCTTGAATATTGTTTCTTTACTGCATGCCACATCATCTTTACTAACAAATAATATTTCAGACTTTTTATAGTTAGTTAGTATATTGGTGAAATTTTTAATATCCTCCCATTCTATTTAAATGACATAGTTCTGATCCTGTTTGCCTCCAGAATTAAGCTCAAAAGAAATTCAAGAGTCAGATTTATGGATCAAATGGAAAAATTGCTGTCCAGCTACAGTTGAGTTTGAAACTTAATTTGTTTTCTTCAGTTTGAGATGAGGTTTTTTATTTTTATTTTTATTTATCTATTTGAGTAAGGTTTAATAGTTTTATTTTTTGATTTCAGAGAAATGATGAGTCACAAACTTTTGGCCATGAAGTTAGTGTACTTGATATCTCTTCAGGGTTCCTATCTCTTGCCAGCAATTCCTTAGTTCCCGAATCCATTGATAAGGCTTTTTTTGAGAATGCCAAAGTTCTTCTACAGCTGGATAAGAAATTCATTCCAGTTGTTTCTGGTGGAATACTGGCTATTATTGATCAGGTTAGTTCACTCCCTTCTGGTTCATTCACTTCAGGTTTTATTTTAAATTTTTTTTTGTCTCCACCCCTAAAAGATCCTCCTATTTCTCTCGACTCTCGAGTCAAATGCATCATAAGGTATAAGAACGCATTCATTCACGAAACACCTTCTTTGTACCTGAAGGGAGTATGGCATTGGGGAACTACGTTTGAAGTGCATACTCATAGTAGGTTTGGGTTTCCTTCCAACTATGTTTTTGTTGTGTGATACTGATAATAGACCATTAAGTATATGATTTATGATAAAGAGACATTGGTGGCGACACGTAGAGTAGCATCTCCTAAGAGAGGTCATAGGAAAACAGACAGACAATCACTACTTTCGTCATCAATAAATACAAATATTGGAATGGAAGTAGTTGGATTGATTCTATATCGATCTACAACTTCATAACAATTGGGGAGTATAGCAATTTTCTTCCTTAATTTTATAGCTTCTTGACTGACATCTATTTCAGTGTGGAACTGGAAACAACTGTGATCATTGAAGATTCTTTGAACAAGGAAAATCAAGTATAAAGTCATTGGCCTAGAAGGAATTTATTTGATTTTAGAGTTTGAAAAATGTACCTTCCTTGCTAAGAAATTGGTTGAGATCACTCACGGTCAAAATGAAGATTATTCTGCTAGATTTTAAGCAAATTGGGTTTCTCTTCTACAACTACTGCCTCTAATCTTTTTACTGGCCCTGCTAAGTTGGAACACTAGACCATCGATTTGGAAAGGAGAAGCTACAAGGAAATAAACTATTTGGTGTTCGGCTTGCACAAGGCCACAATACAATTTTGCTAAAATAAAGAAGACTAATCCTAATCTTTAAATCTTCCCTAAAATACACTTTAATCGTAATCCTAAACTCTAAATCTTTCCTAAGATATGCCTTAATTTCTATGCTGAAGAAGATAACTTGGGCCACATTTATATTCATTGTAGCTGCCCAGCTGGGTTGTCAGGTTTGATTCTGGTTCCTTGTGGTCCTAAAGACGCTGCAATTTTACTTCATGAAACATCTATTTTGGAGTGGCTCAATTGGTCAAAGAGGGTCTTGAGGTGCATAAGGTGATGGGTTCAATCCAGAGTGGCTACCTACTTAGGAATTAATTTTCTACGGATTTTCTTGGCATCCAAATGTTGTAGGGTCAGGCGGTATGTCCTGTGACATTAGTTGAGGTGCGCGAAAGCTGGTCTGGACAGTCACGGATATTTAAAAGAAATTAAATAAAAAATAAAATTTTGGTGGTCAGGGGACATTCAAATTTCAGAGTGATTTGTTAGAATGTGATACGATCCGACTTGGGAGTTTAGGAATTAGTTTATTATATTATTTAATTATAAAGGGCGTTTGTGTCTTTTCTTAGGTTAGGGCAACCCTAGGGATTTTCTCCTATAAATAGAGTAGAGTAGATCATTGTTAGCATATCCAAGAACTTGAGGCTTATGCTCTGGTTCTTGAGATTTATCATTATTTATTTATAATAGTTTACTTTTGATATGATCTAGATCCTGGATCATATCAATTGGTATCAATACCCGCCCCTTTAGAGCACTTTTTCTTCTGATCTAATTTTCTCGCTAAACAATCTTCCTAGGTTATTGAAATTCTCCTCCATTCTTTGCAACTTTTTTTTGAATAAAAAGAAAAAGTTCTCGTTCCGTCTCTAGTTCCATCTCTACAACTGAGAATCGAACAGCTCTGATACCAATTGATATGATCCAGGATCTAGATCATATCAAAAGTAAACTATTATAAATAAATAATGATAAATTCCCAAGAACCAGAGCATAAGCCTCAAGTTCTTGGATATGCTAACAATGATCTACTCTACTCTATTTATAGGAGAAAATCCCTAGGGTTGCCCTAACCTAAGAAAAGACACAAACGCCCTTTATAATTAAATAATATAATAAACTAATTCCTAAACTCCTAAGTCGGATCGTATCAATCATATCAGAATGCTTCAAGATTTTTCCTTGGCCTTTCCTGCTCAAAAGAAACAACAAGATCCTTTTTTTTTTCTATAATCATTTGAAGACCATATACATAGTGTATGGCTTCCAGTTGGAATGTTCTTCATCAGCTATTCTCTTATGACTCAGTCTTTCTTATTAATTGAGATTAGGAGTGTTCTCTTCGGCCCCATGCTACATCTTGATATGTTTTTATCTACTTTTTTCTTGGTTTGTCTTTGAAATTGGAAGGAAGGTTCAGGCTGATTTTATTTGACCATCATAAATTTCCTTTGGTGGTTCAGCAAGGATTTTGTAATGTATAAAGTGTTTGGAGGTTATGGGTTCAATTTCCTTTGGTGGTTCAGCAAGGATTTTGTAATGTATAAAGTGTTTGGAGGTTATGGGTTCAATCTGTGGTGGTCACCTACTTATAAATTAATTTTCTACGAGTTTCCTAGGTTCAGATAGTTATCTCGTGAGAATAGTCGAGGTAGGTATGTGTAAGTGATGTGTTTTGGGTCTTAGTATTATTAAGGAATAATATAGGAATAGATTAGCAATTACTTGGAGAGTAAGTTAGAGTTTTATTATAAATAGGGAGGGTTAGGTAGTGTTTAACTATCCAATTGAGTAATGAGTTATTGAGTGATTATTGTATGGCTCGAGAGATTCTCTTGAGAGGGAGGTTCCAAGACCTATCAAAACTTGGTTTATCTTATTTATTTATATTATTGTACTTTTTGATATTATCTAGATCCTGGATCTTATCAGTAAGCTGGCGTGTACGGAGTTGAAGAAGTAGATTAGCTTGTCTTTGTGTACTTCCATCCATTGCTTGGATACAACACAATCACACCTTGTGATTTTTCTTGCACTTCATTTACCAACATATACACACTGGTTGACAAGTCTTTTATGTACATGAGGTGGGGGTATTGGTAATGATGTTCAAATAGTGATTTTTTCGCAGCATGCTGCAGATGAAAGAATCCGACTTGAAGAACTTCGTCAAAAGGTAAACATGATTTATATGGTTAAATTATTCTCTGTGATTTCTAATAAAGCAATATGTATATATATACACAGTTGTTGTCTGGTGAAGCAAAGACTATAACCTATCTGGATGCTGAACACGAGCTAGTAAGTTTATGTTTGATGTTGTCTGGTCTCATGCTTTCATGGGAAGGATTGTATATTTATCCTGCTGTTCTACAGGTGCTGCCAGAGATTGGTTACCAGTTGTTGTATAACTATGCTGATCAGGTTAAAGAGTGGGGTTGGATCTGTAATATTCATGCTCAAGATTCAAAATCTTTCCGAAGGTATTCCTGTATGTTCTCCCTAGAACCTTATAAATTGCCTTACCCCAGTCAAATGTTTCGTCCTAATCTCTGGCTATGTTAAGCTAGGAAACTACTTAGCATGCTAAAGAGAAGAAGGGGCAACAGTTTCTCATCAATCGGAATTTATGTATTTTTCATTGTGAAAAGTGCTTGGCAAAGACTGCCTAAGGAAGTTTCTTTTGATTTTAATTAAATATTAGTATGATATGGTAAATTTGAAGGGTATTCCGTATTAGTATTTAGATTGAGAGTTAGGTAATTTGGGTTATAAATAGAGGAAGGAGAAGGAGATCAATTGTTTAGGCCATTTTGGTATTGGGTCTGGAGTGAGCTCAAGAATTGGAGGGTCCAAGTACCTAAGAAAACTTGGTTTATCTTGTAATTTTTGTTATTTTGTTATCAAAAGAATTGGGTTCAATCATAGTAGTATTTGGGAGAAAAGGGATTCAAACTAATATTTAGTTCACTGTGCAGGAATTTGAATATTCTACACAAGCAGGAAACAGTCATCACGCTAATGGCAGTTAATGACCATCTCCCTTGCTTCTATGATTTTTGCATTCAACTTTGGGAAACCAAATCATGCGAACTGTAATAAAGCATTTATTGTGATGCAATGGCAACGGTCAAATTTGTGCTTGAAATTTGTAACAAATTTACATATTTTGATCGAATTCCAATTCATGTGTTTTTTTTTTATTATTATAATTTTGTATAGAATTTCATGTGTATAACACAACACAGGTACCCTGCATACTAGGTGTTGGTTTATCTGATGTAGATCTGTTGGAGTTTCTTCATCAGGTAACGGAGGACCGTGTGCTACAATTGTATTTGCATCCAGATATTAGTTTTATTTAGCTGTTACATTTTTTTTTTGGATTGAAGCTTGCTGATACAGATGGCTCATCAACAACGCCGCCATCCGTGCTTCGAGTTCTTAATTCAAAGGCCTGCAGAGGTGCGTGCTTTAACTTGTGTAATATGTGCAAATACCATACACTTGGTAGAAAGACTGCAAAATATTTGATGCAGTCCGTGCTTGTCGTCTCATTTCACTGAAATGTTTTTTGTTTGATAAAATTACTTGATCAGGTGCAATTATGTTTGGAGACTCTTTGTTACCTTCAGAATGTTCCCTCATTGTTGAAGAGCTGAAGCAGACTTCTCTGTGTTTCCAAGTGAGTGATTAAGTTGTCGAGCCAGTTTCCAAAGTTATGACAAACTTACATTACCTTTTTTTTTTGTGTGTGTGTGTGTGTGTGTGTGTGTGGGGTGGGAAAGGAGGAAGTGATTAGTAATTAACAAGTGGGAAATTTGAAATGTTGTAGTGCGCCCATGGACGACCGACGACTGTACCTCTTGTGAACTTGGATGCATTGCACAAGCAGATAAGGGAGATGGAAATATTGGACAAAAGTGGTTCAAATACGACGTGGCATGGGCTGCAGCGACATGAGCTGAGCATCGAACGTATGCTGCAGCGCTTAGGTTCGGCCGAAGGTTTATAGTACTGATAGGAGAAGAATTGCCTGGGTGGCCCGGTAATATGAGTGTGCAGAATAGGATGGACTGAGTAGGCATTCTTCTTAGATCATGTATTATGTATAGAACCAAAAGTTGGCGATGGTGAATAGTGACAAAGAGCAGTGTTTCTGTAGTTTAGCTTTCCCTTACAGCCGAATAAATCATTTTCCAATACACCTCTGTGGGTGATTAAAACTGAATGAATGCATATATGTTTTCTTAGATGAATACTCAAAATTGATCATTGGCATATAATTTCTAGAGGAATAAAGAAAGAAACCCCTCCCTATAATATGCTCAAATTTTAGTTAATTTTAGTACAATAGGATGGAGATAGATTTGAATCTTCTACTTGAAGTAAATGTTTTCATTGTTCTGAAGCTATACTTGCTATAGCTAGATTTGTTGATTAGGCATTATTGGAAGATTCCTAGCAATGGAAACATTCAACAAGTATTCGATCGTGGCTGATAGAGTTGGATAGTAGATGAAGTTGGGGTGTCATAGTTGAGTATTGAGAAGGGATCACAAGCATAGATAACACGTGTAATTCATAATCAAGAGGAAGGCATATATATATATATATTAACAGACAAGTTTGATCCTATTATATTTAAAACATTTAATTATTAAGGAGCATAAATGAAATAATAGTCACAAAGGAGAGGGAGTGAAACTAACACACAGAATAGTGGCGATATGTCAATTTGACCACTGTATTGATCAAGAGCTAAGTTTAGGGAAAAAATATATTCCCAATAATTGTTCTTTGAAACTACAAATATATTTACCCATCTTCAATCTGATTCTCGTTTGAACAGGTCGTCGGTTAAGTTTAATCGACTACTTAATGAAAACAGTAAATTATCTCTTAGAGACCCTTGTTCGGAAGTGAAAACTAAGCGCACAAAAGTGGAGAGTCAGTCGACTCTTGTGTGATTTTTCCAAGTACTGCTAACACCCTTTTCTCTTTGATTTGACTAATCATAAATGATTACGCGAATAAAATTCAATGTTGTTTTATTCGTAACGATATACACATAAATAGTTACAGACGATCAAAGCTGAATGAAATACTTGTATATTATTACTTCAAAAACTTATACCACTCCTAAGTAAAGTTCTAAATGATTCCTCAATTAAATGACAGAAATTTAAACATGCTCTTAACTATCTATGGAATACATAAGTCAACATCATCATTGTCGAAAATGTTTTCCTCTGCACGCCGCATTGGTACTTGCTTCTTCAGATCTACAAATGAGCAGGGACGATCGAGGTCTCCAAGGAGAACCTCGACGTCAGAAGGTCCATCCACGGTAGAATTTTTTCGAAAACCAGCACTCCCTTCTTCTTCGATCTTTCTGGAATTTATAGAGCTGGGGTTTCGTGCTGACAACTTCATCTTGGCACCCAAATTGGTTTGTTTCCTTGTTTAGATTATTCCTTCCTTTGCATGTCCAACTTTTCGCCGCGTCTATTTTTCTTTGTTTGCATTTGCACAAATCTCCTTCCTTAGTCGAATCAATCACCATCTTTCCAAATATAGAGTTGTCCCTGCAAAGTCAATTAGCAGTGAATTAATTCATTCAAGTGTGCCGACGCGCTTATACGCGCGAAATTCGCTTAAAACATGCGACTTTTGCTTGTTTAAGAAGATGCGAGTTGATTTTGTGAATGTGTAGAAATAGTGCGCAATTGCATCGCATGAGACGCATAAATGACTATTCATCCCATTTCTTGATCAAAATATAAGTTATTGAAGACTTAAATAGTACTATTATTTAGCGCTATCAACCTCTTTCAAAGATGACGAAGCAAGAAGTCAGAAAAGTTGAAGATAATAACATGAAAGTAGCCTTACCTAAATCTCGAACAAAGGATGGATTTGATCATAAGGCGTATAAACTCTTAGCAAATGCAGGTTATGACTTAGACTGAGTTCAAAGGTCTAAGTATTCTTGACGATATGTCTAAGCTTTCATCAACACAGAAGGAGCTTGTGAATAGGGGCTATCAATTACTTGCATCACGAAATGGACTTGGATATAAGCCGCCAGAGCCAGTTCATATAACGAGAAAATGGAAGTTGATAGTTGCAGATACAAATCATATTACAATTGAAGAATGTGAAGATTCAAAGAAGTAGAGAAAGTCACTCAGAGATTATCTGCACTCAGGCGCATCAGACCGCCAATTGCTCGAGTATCAGCCTTTGAAAGACTAAAAAAACAGAAAGAAAAGATGAAATGCACAACTTCAACCTCTAATGTGACACAATTATCATCCTTCCAAAGACTGGGCGAGATTGCAGGTGAAAAAGTGAAAACTTTGACCTCAACTATGATTCAATCATCTGTCTTTCAGAGACTAAGAAAACTTCCAAAGAATGAAGAGATACCCTCTGCTTTAATGTTGACACGATCTTCAGTCTTTAGAAGGTTGAGTAGAAGCGTCAACGAGAAAGAAAAGTCCACCAAGTCTGTTTTTGATCGACTTTGCCATGAGAGTTTTGGAGAGAATTTAGAAGATAAGTCTATTGAAGATATTAGAAGCAATGAAGAAATTCGTAGTTTTGTTCCATCTCGCATGAAAAGAACATTTATGACTATTGAAACAGAAGGCTCATTACAAGTAAAGCAACATAATGTAATTTTCACTAATTCGTCAAAAGAACGAGAAGAAGGTAAATTTTTGATAGCTCTCAAATAGAGCTATATTTAGGCTGCATTAGTCTATATTATTATCAAGATTTAGGAAAAGATAAGTGCGAATAGAACAATAATGAGCTTAAAAAGATAGAAATCCGCATGCATACACATTTTAGCATCATATTTACACTTTTGCGGAATTTGAATGGAAAACGCACTAAAAGATCGCATGTTGCAGGATTATGCGAGAAAGAATCATGGAGCTGAAACGCACGGACGACAACAAAAGAAACGCACGATGAATTTGCTGACATGGCAGGTGCCTTCATAGAATGACATCGACAAGAAAACAACCCAGAGAATAAAATCAGACTTAATGACGATGTCAATCAAATCAATTAGAGGAAGCAAATCACGAGATTACATTTATTAAGATTTTCCCGCTCAATCCGACTTGCCGACCAAGTAATTTCACACTATAAATATCCAGACGGAGGTCGAAGTCGGGCGAGGTGATCAGATGGCCGACTAATGTCACCATTAGGCCGAATCTCAGGAGGAAGTACTGGTTATGTTGTGGAAGCCGATGACAAGGGGACTGCACACTTTACATTCACATCAATTCTAACTTTTACTGTTTTTCTTAGGAGTAGTTATATTTGATAAACAATCGTAGTTGAATGAAATCGGCTGGTTTAACTTCTTCCTTTGTTTTGATTTTATAATTGCGTTATAGGAGTATTTACTTACTGTTCACGAGTAGTTGTTTATTAGGCCTGAATGCTAATTACACTTACACTGCTGTGCTTTATTTATATTCTTGCGTCGTCTTGCTAGCCACGCTTGAGCCTTGCAATATTCCGTAAGGAAGATGTGCTTGTAGACGTAGTATGCTATGATAGGTTTTACGAATAGTTGTTCGTTATTTAGGGAGTTAGGAATAACCTCACTATTACTTGTGTTGCCTAGATCTCAGATGAAGTTCGATGTGTGAAGCACGAACTTCACAAACCATTGATATGCGGAAGCATTCAATTGTATAGGAAGAAAGAGTTGCGTTATCTAGCCTCACACCTAATATCTTCTAGGGTTGTTTAGTAGATTTTTACTCATTGCATTGCATATTTATTTTCTGTAATTTATTTTCTGTAGTTATAATATATCAACATCAAACTCTTTTTCAAAACCAAAATATTTTCTTTTATTTCTTTGACTATGTTCTGTAAAGTGTAAATCTAGACATCAATCTCTGTGGGATCGATATAAATAAATACTTATCACTTACTGCACTCTCGACTACGTATACTTTCGTAATGCTGCGATTACGAATTGAGAGATCTTAATCAATAAGATTTCGTCATTCTAGAATTCAATCATTTACCACTATACCACATCGTGACCCGCGGTCAAGTTTTTGGCGCCGTTGTCAGGGATTGAGTATTTAGATTTATTATTTTTAGGAACAGAGTGGTTCTTATTTGATTAAAATTATTTGCTTCGAATTTCAGACTCTGGAAGACGAAGTATTACAATCAACAGGAAAAAGAAGTTTCAAAACCGAAACAACATTATCACAAAAACGAGCGTCAACGATGGAATCTCACAACTTTGTGATTCAACGATGGAATTATGACGATATATATGACACGGAATTTATCGAGCAAAGAGGCTATACGAAAGAAGACTCCACAACAAATCTCTATTTCACGAATCTTAACTGGGATTATCAGTCGCAGATTGGGGGAAATCAAAGTATATATCAGCATGAGTATTAATTTTACGATGAATCCACAAGTCTGAGTTACACATGGGATTGCATGAGTCATGACCCTGAGAGTTCTATCTATAATCATGATGAGGAGGATTTGACATTAGAAGCTGAGGAGACACTGAGAAAGAGGCAGTGGTTGCGCGATAACGGAATTATATAGAGCCTCTGGAATCCAACACTGAGCATAAGGAATCTTTTGAAGCAGAATGCGAAGCGAATGCAGAATTAGAGGAAACTACATATATCGAGGCTGACGTACTTGGCGCATGGGCAGACGTAGATCTTTTTAGTGAACAAATCACTTGGGCAGATTTTCGGCTGGCAATGATCGCAAAGGCGGAAGAAGCCAAGGATGCAAAACGCATAGCAGAAGCTGAAGAAGAAGAAAGGAGACAGAAACATTAGGAAAGCGCATGGGAAGAAAATACTTCCATGACTCTTTCTGATGCAGATGAAGTAGAATGTGATGTCAAAGAAGATGCAAATTCCATGATTGATACTGAGCAGAGGAGTGAAGGCCACAATGAAGATGAAAATCTTCAGCATATGATTTTTGCGGATGATGGTCCTGTGGAACTTAATCGTGCGGTCTCACATCAACCTGACGAGGGTGATGCGGAATCGACAATGCGGCAGGATGAATATGATGGAATAGAGGAACACATGATGTTATCAATAGCACCCGATGAACTCACATTGCCAATTATGAACGAAGAATGGTACATAATCAGTCGAGGAAGCGACAATTGGACAATACAACTGAGCTTTAATATGGAAGAAGCAATTCTATCAATTTTGAGGATGATATAAGGATTACGCATCAAGGCGCATGGAGATGAAAGGCTAGAAAAGACAATCAAAGATGGATTTGCCTCGAAAATATACAAATGGCCTAAAGAAGGAATTATTACACCGGACGAATACGTGCAAAAGTTCCGCCCAGATTAGCAATAACATTCTTGGAATGCGAAAATCTGGTATCTTTGACTTTGTGCAATATTCTATCGCATTAAATTAAGAAAGTTTTTATTTTCGAATATTTCAATTTTTCAAAATTAGGTAATTTTATTTTTCGTTTACTTTATAAAATTAGGAAGTTTATCGTTTATTTTATTTTATTTTATATTTTATTCCAAAATTAGCTGATTTTATTTTAAGAAATTACTTTTATTTCCTTATGTTTTTAATTTTCAAATTTTAGGAAGGAATTGATATGATTATGATTTTGTGCACCGAATTGTGAAAATCTTTACCTTATGTGTTCATTACCTTGCATAACGATTTCCAAAATAAATTTTTTTACAACCTCTATTTAAGAAACGACAACGAGGTCCCATTTTACCAAGCTCACAAATCACCCATAAAGAAAAAATATACTTGAGAATGTCGTCTTCAAGAAAGTCGAGTGGCAAGAAAAAGATGGTTGTGGAGCGGGACTCTAAGAATGGTAGCGACAATATGAGGCGAACCAGAAGTGGTATGTAACGACCCGGGATTTCAGACCGTCAGCTAAGGTTAGTTGGCCGTTAATATTCTCGTAGTTTTTTGGAATCTTCGGTTCTTGATTTATTAAAGAATCTCTTTCTTGTTTTCAGATGCTCGGATTGTTTCGGAGTGGTTTGTTAAAAGAAAGAAATTTGTAATTAAATAATGTCGTTGGTGGGGCTTGAACCCTTGCCCTTGGAGTGCTTGCTTTGTAAAGAAATAAAAGAGTTTTATTTATGCCGTCTCCGGGGCTCGAAGGGAGAACCTATGTTTAATGAATTAAAAAAAAAAGAAAAGAAAAAGGCATAGAATTATTAAAAAAGGGGAAAATCTTATTTTCCCCTTCTCCTGTCTGCGATCGACTTCAGCGCCTCCTTCTCCTTTGTGTTTGCGATTTCTTCATGGAAAAGACAGGGAATTGATTGTTTTTGCGCGATCTCTTTCTCCAAGAACCAGCAACGAGTTCCGTCACTTCTTCTTTCAATCGTCCATCGTTCCTCGTCATTTTTAGTCCGCTTGCGATCGAGGTAAGGGATCGTTCTTTCCCTAGCTGTTTCTTGTGTTCTTGATGGAATTCTCCTTGGTTTGGGCTGTTGTAATTTCGTAAATTGTATTCAGCAGCGAGGCTTTTGTTGGAGGATCTCGGGGCAGCCGGTTCTTGATTGATCACCAGCCTTGCCGCCGACGCACGCCCGTGGCAGCGTGGAGCACCGATCCTTTGCGGCAGCAGCATCGTTCGTCTCGTAGCAGCGAGCGTCCACGCCGAGGTTCCTCATCGCAGCTGCTGTCCACGCCCAGTATCACTCGCGCACGCCCGTCTCCTTAGCCACGCCGACAGCCTCTTTGCCTACATCTCGCAGCCGCGAAACCCACCTCGTTTAGGTATCGTGTTTTTCCTTTGAGGTTTGTTTTAGCTGCTGTCCGTGTGCTTATACGGGGCTGTTTCGTATGTGTTATTGTGTGTTAATTAGAATGATTGTTTAAATTGCAAGGTGTTGTTGGAATTCGGGTTCAGCATCGATAGGAGTCCTTTAGGTGTTGGTTAGAGGTTGTGCTAGCTAGTGCCAAGGTAAGGAACTCTTACTCGGGTTTGTGGACAAGTCGTTCTAATCGAATAGTCCGTTGTATGCTAGTTACTTCTATTATGCCAAATGCCTATGTATGTGTTATATTAATGAATGTCAAACGTGTTTGCTGCTAGGACCATGCTAGATTATTGTGTAAATGCTTTTAGTATGATTTGTACGATTTAATGACAGACGTGTTTGCTGCTAGGATTAGACTGTTGTGTTAGCATGTTTTCTTTATTGTTCAATCGCCTTGAATGTAACTATATGAATGTTGCGAATGTTTGAATGTTAGAATTAGCTGAAGATGCATGATTTCTCTGGACTCTTTATATGCGTGTTGAGTCTTTAGTTAGGTTTGCAGGAGTCATCATCCGGGTTGTGGCAGGACGTGTGGCTAGCCCCGTCTCTGACCCGTCATCTGGTTTGGCCAATTGGGATGACAGCCTAGTTCGCGGTCTTGGGTCAGAGGCTGAAGGTTGCCTAACGGGTTGGGAGGATGACGAGGCTTGTCCCGTCCCCGATCGTCGACACGATCTCAGCGTGTCGGCAGTAGCCCAAGACCGCCGCCCAAAGGGGTTAGGAGCGTACCGTAGGGTGTAAGCCTACTCTTGGACGTATCTTAGCCGGGGCGTACGGTGCCAAATGGCTGGCAACAGTTTCGTGTCGAGGTCTCGCATCCCTGTTGTCGGCGACACCGATCCGAGTCATTAGGTCATGCAAACCTGGACCAGGTTAGGTAGCCCTAGACCCAGCTTCACCTGGTGCCAGCAGCATGAGATACATGTTTATGCTCAAT
>JBBMEF010000022.1:12403633-12416710 GCA_037832685.1 Sicyos baderoa
ATTTGTTTTTTAAGATTTATTGTTCTTTAATTCTAGATTATTATATGCTAAATATGAAACTAAAATCCTACAAAAAAGAGGTAAGAGATATTAAAAAAAAGCAAGACATATTATAATACATATATATATATATATATTAATGCTTATAATAATTAGTATAATAATAATAATAATTAAAAATTATTAGAATAGACAAATGTTTAAAAAAATTATATTATAATTCAATTAAAATTCTTAGAAAAGGTTATAAATTTCGAAGTAATCAAATATATATTATACCTATTATTGAATAACATTTTTTTAAAAAAATGTTAATCGTGTGTGTGAAAGATGAGGAGAAAGAATAAGAATGATTGAAAAAGAATGGTGAATCATAAATTTGCAAAATTATCCCCTATCTTAAAATTTTGAGAGGTTGAGAATGATAATCCTAAACCTTAAACCATCATTTGATTTGTTGTATTGTTATGGGATTCGAAATAGAATTTCAAACCAACTCATTTCGCCGAACCAAACGAGGCCTTAGGGTGCATGACTCTTGTGGATTTGACTGTATCTACACTTGAAGTCAATCCCCTATCCGTCTGTTGCTAAGAATAAGAACTAAATATCCTTGTTCAAACTGTTTGTTGTAGAAGGTGATTTTTCTTAAATATAGAAAGGAATCCAATACAATCAGAGGAAATATAAAGACTATAACATTAATAATAACTAAAGACTAAACAGAACACAATCAAAATTCAGACTTGTAATGCATAAATATACACACCTTTAGACCAAATAATAATTCAATTTAAATAGCATAAACCAATAGTAATCTCCCTTATTCATCTCTTACCTTCAACAATTGACTAACTCTAAATTGGATTCCCAGTTCTTCAAAAAATCTGAAAGATAATGCAATTTGGGCAAAATCCACATTCCACACAAAAGCTTTTCTGATAATTAAGACATTTGATACTCATGATACATACAATCAAATATATTCCTACCTGACTTTCTGCCACTCTTAACCAATGAGAAAAGATGAGCAAAATAAAATTAAGTATTTCTATCACAATCAGAAATGCATACAATGTTACATATCTACTTTAAAAAAATAGTTGTTATAAATTTGGTCCATAAGATTTGGACAAAGTTTTAATTTAGTCATAATAATATTAAAAGTTAGAATTTAGTTTTTGTGGTTTGATAAAACCATAAAGACTAAATTATAACTTTTAAAATTATAGGGACTAAATTTTAAATTTCTTAAACCATATGAACTAAATTCATAATTTAGCCTATAAAAATTTGGAGGTTGAATGAAAAGTCTCGCCTTTTAGCCTCATTTATCAAGACCTTTTTGCTGATGAATTGTTTGGCTGTCTTTGATGAAGTTGTTTAGATTGTGAGTTGCTAATCGTGGTCTCTTTTGGTTTGTCTTTCAATTCTTCAATCTGTTCCAACGCCTCAAGAACTTCTTGCATGGAGGGGCGCTTTCTCGGGTCAGTTTCCACGCATTTCAGAGTAAGATCTCCAACTAGCACGGCCGCTTTCAATGAATATCGACCTTCTATTCTAGTATCCATTATGTTTTTTATCTTTTTTTTCTTCGCCAAGAATGGCTTAGCCCAATCGACTAGATTGCGCTGTTCGCTACGCCGATTCATATCATGTGCTCGCAAGCCTGTCATAATTTCAAGCAGTACCACACCAAAACCATACACATCACTCTTCACGTACAAATGACCTGTGTAATATCAGGAATGGAAAACATTGTTGGTACTAGTTTACCAATGAAGATGTTATGTGTTGACATGATAAGATTGATTAGAGATCTTATGAAATTAAGCCCTATTTCATAACTATTAGGTTTCTAATGGTTAAATATTGTGCTTGTTTTCTATCCTTTTTCGACGATGGGTTTCATCTCTTTTAAGAAAACATTTGAGTTCTTAGCCAAATTGTAAAAACAAAAACAAAATTTTCAAAATTACAACCCCGTTTGATAAGTATTAGGTTTATGGTTTATGAAAAGTAAGTTTGTTTTCTCATGATCTCTCTACAATGGTTTGAATTTTTAGCCAACCAAAAAGGTTATGGGTTCAAGTCCCCTACTCCAATGTTGTTGCATTCAATAAATAAAAATAATTTTTAGACAAATTCCAAAACGAAAAAAATTGATGAAAACTACATTTTTTTTAGTTCCCAAAACATGGCTTGGTTTTTTGAAAATATATGTCCGGAGTAGATAACAAAAAAAATCATAGGTGAAAATAGTTCATAGTCAAAAACAAAAAATCAAAATGATTATTAAATGAGACTTTTTTTTTTCTTTTCAAATTTTGACTTGATTTATAAAATATATGTTAAATGTAGATAACATAAGTTTTATAGGCTTAATTTTCAAAAACCAAAATTTTACGAAACAAGGCCTAAATTATATAAGTAATACTCATGAGAGATATAATATCACCTGTACTAACGTATTCTGGTGCCACGTAACCGTATGTGCCCATAATTCTTGTTGTTACATGTGATTCTTCACCTGCTGGCCCCAATCTTGCCAAGCCAAAGTCTGAGATTTTCGCATTGAAATTCTGCACTTGGATAAGATAAAATGGTAAAAGAAAGAGAAATGAGACAGAAGTTCAACAGGGTTATCCTTATTGATAGGATACCACTTAACAACAACCTAGATCTGTTTTATATTGATGAAAATATAGGAAATACAAGATTTCATGGGCTTTGAAGATTGAATTCACAAGCTCCTGGTTCAGCTTCTTAGCTTTTTTTGGTCTCTCAGTCTTCCTCATAGTCCCAAGCATGTCAGATTTGTTTTCTTTTAGTCTTAAAAGTTTCAATTTCTAGTTTTTTGTTTCAATTTTGGATTGATTTTAGGCTTATCAGTTGTTTATTGTTCTATATTTCACTTTGTTTGTTTTCCCCTCGCTTCAAAGCATATCTCTGAATTTCCTCACTCGGGAGTTGTTTCCGAAGCTTTTGCTTCTTTTCATTTACTTAATGAAAAGTTTCTTTCTTTTTTCAGAAAAAAAAAAAAAAAAACTATTTGAACCAACTCTTTGGTCAATCACCTTTATGCCCCTACTAATAGCCTCTAATATTAATATATGCCCTTAGATTAATACCTTACACTTATCCACGAGTATATAAAGAGATGAGATGAACATTCTCTGTACTTCCCAAAAGAAAAAAATAAACGAGGAACTTATGTAATGATGAAACATTTATATAGTGGACAGGAAAGATGTGATAGATAATACACAATGACAAGTTATTTCCAGTTTCTCACTTGGTTTCGATTATCGAACTTAGTCTACTGAATCTTCTCATTAAACAAGATAAGAGAAACAAAGACATTTCAATACTGCAATTAGCTAAAAGTAGACAGCAAAAAACTGAACTAACCGAATCCAGAAGTATATTTGATGCTTTAAAATCTCTGTATATAACTTCTTTTTCAGAGGAATGCAAGAAAGCCAAACCCCTAGCTGCTCCAATTGCAATCTTGATCCTATTTTCCCAAGAAAGAGGTTCTATGGAAGAACGCCCTGATCATCATAGAAACCAAAGATTAGCACACATGGCTATGAATAATCCATTTTCTTTTACCATTCATTTAAGGAAATCATACTTCCAAAAAGATGGTTTTCCAAGCTTCCCTTGAGCAAGAATTCATATACAAGAAGCAATTCTTGATCCTCCCAGCAGTAACCTAATAAACTGACAAGATTTGGATGATTGAGTCGTCCTAAAAAGTTAACTTCCGCCTGCATTATATCATACGAGCAGTAATACATTATTAGACCTTGCAAAGTCGACTCTGAATGAAAAGCTGCATTTGCAAAACGATTTACATGCACCAGCAGAACTCGTAATTGCATTTATGAGAATAAAATGTACAAGCCCTTAAAGGCTCTCGTCTATGTCTTTTGAAGGCTTCATGAGTAGAAACACATGATCATACAATTCGGGAGAGTGCAAATTTCTAATTTAAACAGTGTGCCAAAAAAGGTAAGCAAAATATTAGAACTTCAAGTAATAAATAACATGTCAAGACCGAAAGAACAGAGGCTACATTATTTGAACAGAACCTATGTCACCAGTTCAATTGATGTCAAACATTAAAAATGTCAAACAAGCAATGAATATGGAAAAAAAACATAAAATCTTTGCAATCTAATTCTAAATTTGTAAATGGTCCTTCAGAGTTTTATTCAGAACAGACTACAAAGAATAGTAATAATGGCAATCTACTTGTTCACTAGCTAAGAGCTGCATATAAAGCAAGAAGGGTATAGTGTAGCCATTTTTAGAAATGGAGAAAAGGCCATTTTCATCAAACACCACCACTTTTTTTTTTTGAAACAAGGATAACCACGCCCGTCCCTAGGTCAGACACCAGGAGACATCGAAGGCATAGAGACACGTGAGAGGTGTCTACAAATTATTATTATTATTATTTTTGATATCCGTGACTGCCCAGGCCAGCTTTCGCACACCTCGACTAATGTCACGGGACATACCACCTGACCCTACAACATTTGGATGTCAAGGAAACCCGTAGGAAATTAATTCTTAGGTAGGTGGCCACTATGGATTGAATCCATCACCTTATGCACCCCAAGGCCCGTTTTGACCAATTAAGCTACTCCATGATGGTTAGGTGTCTACAAATTAATGTCACAATAACCATACTTTTTGAAACATGGCTCATCACCGCAGATCACACAATATTCAAAACAGTAAATGAATCTTCTGTACAGAATAGTCCAGGAATGAACTTAATTTTACCTGCCACTCCTGAAAACCTTGCACACTTTCAGGGTTCAATTTCTTAATGGCAACCATCATTCCATTACTGTTCTTAGAAGGAGCCAATGTTTTCTCATCCAGCCAGCCCTTATAAACCTTACCAAAACCTCCCTGGCCGATCAAGGATTCCGGTCTGAAGTTTTTGGTAACGGTTTTAAGCTCAGCGAAGCTGAACTCCTTCAGGTTTGGTTGGTCAAGGATATGCCCATCCGGATAAGCCTCTTTCACATCTACGCTCGCCGCCTCCGAAAACTGACTTACGCCGGCAGTGCTACTCGTGTTAGCTGAAAACCCTACGTTTCTGCTGTTATTACTCGACGTTCCTAACAAAATGGTGCAAGGTACAATCAAATCATGAACAATCGCAACTCAAATCACATATCGAAGCTGAAAACCGGCATTATCCAAAACAAATCTCGAAGTCGAAGATAATCGTATGAAATTGAAGATAATCGTATGAACAATCGCAACTCAAAACACAAAGTGAAGCTGAAAATCGGCATTATCCAAAACAAATCTCGAAGATAATCGTATGAAATTGAAGACAATCGTATGAACAATCGCAACTCAAAACACAAATCGAAGCTGAAAATTGGCATAATCGTATGAAATGGGTACCTGGAGTAGAAGACAGCTTCTGGCTGGCAATCGAACCAGAATCAGGAGCTGAAGAAGTCAAACAATTCCCCATAATCAACAGCTTCGATCGTTGAATCAACGAAGAAGAAATTGAACTCAAAGAACAAAATCTGAGGAAAAGAAAAGGCGATGTATCATGAGATTGCGCACTTTTCCATTAATGGAGCTTGAAAATCTGCGTTAATGGAATCAAAAAGAAGAAATCCACTTCCGGAAATTGGTGTGAAAAGGCGAAAGAACTTTTCAATCTTTTAATCCGTTATTTCGGCTCTCTCCACCAGACTATGGCGTCGGAATTTTCTTGCTCCCGAATGAGATAGAAATTTGATAGTCGCCGCTGAAGCGAAGACTGGAATTAATAGTCTTTTGAAACTCGTTTCAATTGAATTTTCATTGAACATTCTTCGTTTTTGTTTTCTTTTTTTCTTTTCTAAATGCAATATTTTGGAATTCAAAATATCTAATTAATTAATTACTTGCTTCCAACTCATTGATTTCAAACCCTTTAAAATTAAATTGGTTCTTTATTTTCCATTAAAAAGAAAATTACTTTTTTTATAAAATTAAAGATTCGTTCAACTGGATTATTTATATATTGTAATGTGTAAAGTGGAATTTTGATGATTATACTTGGTTATATTATGGGAAAATGGTACTTTTAAAATCTGGTACAGTTGTACTTCGCAGGAAATAAAAATGAATATCTTTTCTTTTAGATATACAAAAAAAGAAAAAAAAATTAAAAAGAGATTAAAAGTAATTTTTTAAAAAGAGTTTTCGAAAATTGAGAGAATAGAATAAATGTTAAAGTTTTTGGACTAAAATAATATTTTATAAGAACTTGGTGAGAGTTCTCTTTCAAAAGAAAAATCAAGCTGTTACTAATTTTTTTTAATATTTCAACAATATTTTGGAAATTAGTAATTTTTTGTTACTAAGTTTTTTTAGATTACATTAATTAAGGATGAAGAGATTTAAACACCTGACTCCATGGTCAATATGTGTACATTATTGCTGTTAAGCTATTGTTTTTGTTAGTACTGGATATCATTAGAACAATGCTTTTTTTTAGACAAGAACAATGCTTTTATTAGTTAGTAAACTATAGTAGTCATATGTGTCCAAATAATAATTAAGTATAATTATTTGGTTTTCAAAATTATATTTATTTTCTCATAATTTTTTAAACTTCATATAAATTAAAATTAAACTTTCTTTTTTATTTTTCAAAACTTTATTTTGGTTTTGAAAATATTTGAAGTATGTAACATTCATAAATAAATACAAGTGATAATAATGTTATGAAGTTAATTTTTTTTAAAAATAAAATAAAATAAATGGTTACAAGAGAGAAGTCTAAATAATGAGTTTTCTTTATAAATATGGAAGAATTTATAGTTGGAAAAATAAACAAACCCACAATTTATA
Source organism: Sicyos baderoa (assembly GCA_037832685.1). Lineage (NCBI taxonomy): Eukaryota > Viridiplantae > Streptophyta > Magnoliopsida > Cucurbitales > Cucurbitaceae > Sicyos > Sicyos baderoa. The sequence goes on from JBBMEF010000022.1 coordinate 12,410,519, forward strand.
TTAAAGGATTTTGCACGTATAATAAAAAATAATAAGTATTTTAATCTATAGCATAAAATCAAAACTAATTTATTTGTAGTAAAAAAATTAAATTGAGTTCTATCACCGATAGAATTCAATTAGTGACAGAGTCTCATAACTGGTTTAGTTTATCACTAATTGAATTCTATCACTAGAGATGTCCATTTTTAACCACGGGGTCGGAGTTCCATGGGGATCCGCCCCGAACGGGACAGTGAATCCGTGATTTAATGTTAAATGGGGGAGTGAGTGAGGATCATTTTTTCCTATTAACAAAATGGGGATGGAGATGGGGAATATAGTTCTCATCCCCACCCCGCCCCGAAACAAAATAAAAATTTTAAAAAATATTTTATTTATTTATTTATAAAACATAATACATAAAAACTCTAATTTTAAACATTTCCTCCTCTAAACTAATGTTTAATTTTCTCTTTATAGTATGTTGTTAATTGTCACAATATATACATCATTCTTAACCTTCCATTTATTTTTTTTTATCAAAAAACAATATACTTCCATTTATTTTTTTTGTCACAAGTCTCAAGCATCACGAACAACCATACTTATCAATAAATATGAAACTTGCCAATGTATTTTACCAAATTTGCTCAAATATGAGCAACAATATTTATATTCTTATTCTTCTTTGCCTATGTTTTCCTTTTGATGAAATTTGTTGAATTATACCTTAAAATGCTGCAATATTCCACCAGAATGAGTAAGGAATAAATTAGTTGAAAGAGTCTAAATAGATTAAGTCCTATTCTTTATGCTGTTTTTATGAAGATATTTTATGCTTTTTGTAGCAGTTTATTCTGCAAAATAAGTTGTATATCAGTTGTATAAATAGCTGATTTTAATGCCCAATATATATAAATATTTCCTTTATATCTTTGTATATATGTTTGGACTCTAAAAAATCAATAAATTGGTATCAGAGCATATTTTCTTGAGGGATTTGTGAGAGAAAACAATAATAAAAAAAAAACCCATCAAATATCCTTTCTTTCTTTACATACAAAACCTTCAAACACTTCAAAATGAAATATGAATTTTCTTCTTCTTTCACTTTAATTTTACCTTCGATATTTGACGGAATAAATTATGAGATGTGGGCTATTAAGGTGGAAGCTTATCTTGAAGAAAATGATTTATGAGAAGCTGTAGAGTCAGAATATGAAGTTCCTAAATTATCAGAGAGTCCAACAGTTGTCTCAAATCAAAATTCATAAAGGGAGGAAGCTAAGAAAATTTAAAGCCAGATAAGCCTTGTTCACTGCTGTCTCTCATGTTATTTTAACAAAATAATGACACTTAAAACAACTCATGAGGTTTGGAATTTCTTGAACCGGGAGTATGCGGGAAGTGAAAGGACCAAAGGAATGCAGGTACTCAACTTGGTTCGAGAGTTTGAAATACAAAGAATGAAGGAGACATGAACCATTAAAGATTATGAAGATCGGCTACGTGGCATTGCAAATCAAGTAAGAATTCTCGGTACTGAGTTCTCTGAAGAATAGTACAAAAAATTCTTGTCACTATACCTGAAAAATTTGAAGCAACAATTACTTCTCTTGAAAACTCAAGAGATATGTCAAGCATTACTTTGGTAGAGTTGTTAAATGCAATGCAGACTCAGGAACAAAGAAGATTAATAAGGAAAAACGACTCTATTGATGGAGCTTTGTTGGCGAAATCTCAAAAAAGTTATAGTGGGAAGAACAAAAATACACATAAGAACAACAAGAAGACGGAGAAATTCAACAACAACAACAACAAATCTTCTCAAGACTTCCCACCGTGTTCTTATTGTAAAAACACAAATCCCCAAAGAATTGTTGGTGGAGTCCTGAAGCAAAACGCAACCAGTGTGGTTAGCTTGGGCACATCGACAAGATATGTAAGTCACCACAGCAACAACAAAATAAATCGAAAATTGCAGAGCATCAAGAAGAATAACTTTTTTTCCCACAAAAATTTTGCTTGAACTCACCATTTTTTTCCCACGAAAATGCAACCAGTTGAAGGGCTTGAACTCCAGCTCCGTTGGCACCTTCACAAACTCCTTGCCCTAAATCGACAATTTCATGAATTGCTGCTCTTGTTCCCTCAGTACCTTGCGGCACAAGTTGCTCGTGGTGAACTTGTCCAGAGGTTAGGGATGGAACATTGCTGCTTGATGCCATCTTTTGAAACCTGAAATGAACGTTAATAGAACAAAGAAAGAAATAAAAGTAAAACAAGAAAATCGCAGAAGATGAAATTAGAAGACGAAGTGTTCGAGCGTGTTAGGGTTTTAGAGAGTTCGTAAAATGTAAGCGTGAATTAATCGGCTCCAAATACTCCTATTTATTATACTCTGGCCCAATTTCAATTTTCGAAAGTTACCATCTCTTCAGCATCATAATATAATCATGATCAATAAATAAATAATAATAAAGAAATCAAAAATAAAAATAAAGGAAATATATGTGATTAAATCTAAAAATCAATTAAACATAGAGTCTTCTTAATAAGAAGTGTGTATAATAACATCCTTGTCGCATTGCATCGGGTTGTACTAACAGATGCGACTCTTCCATTGTCAATAATGACAATGCGATTCTGCATCCCATAGATGCGAAATATATGAACTCTTTACCTGACCGATTTTTCTAGTACCTTTCAGGTGCAATAGATGCAGAATTTGCTTCTCTATCCCGTAGCTCCACTGATGCGATTTTCATCCCATCAGAGTCTTGTATGCGAATAGATAAGTAAAATCCATATTTGAAAAACTACATTTAATTCATGCCAAATTATCTTGCCAATCACTGGCAACGGCGCCAAAAACTTGACTGCGGGTCACGATGTGGTATAGTGGTAAATGTCTAAATTATAGAATGATAAGATTTTATTGATTAAAACCCCTCAATTCGTAATCGCAGCATTACGCAAGTATACGTAGTCGGGAATGTAGTAAGTGATAAGTATTTTATTTATATCGATCCCACATGGATTGGGGGTAGAATTCAACATAACTGTTACGAGCTGACGATGTCTTTTAATAGAATAGAAAGCTAATCGAATATGATCTCTTAAGTGCGATATCTTTAGCATTCAACTCTTAACATGCAAGTGTACACGGTCTTTTTGTATCAAATGATAAGTAAAGTCATCTCCCACAAGGACTGTAGAAACTGATTCAAATGCTACTTGGAAAGTTAAGTACAAAAAGTAAAAATAATGTGGTTGTCACTGGTTTCAATTGTAAAACGAAATAACAGCCAAATGCGATACGAATTACTGTCACCACAATGTATCGCAAAAATATCAATGAGAAATTAAAACAGTATGCAATTATGACTGAAATGCTAACGCAAATGCTTAACGCAACATAAATTACTTTCGATAAAGGAATAGGCTCAGGTTAAGGTTGATTAAGTATGATCCACATGCATCAGGGATAAGACTAGTGGTGAGAAGCGGCTCCGCACAACATGAATCCTAAAGCTCCCTCTCGAGATGCATTCATCCTTCTCGAACTTGCACTCTCGCATCAAAGTTCGAAGCTCGTAAGCATGAAATGCGCACTAGCGAAGCGACTATCTCTAGCCTCCTTCTTTAACAGGTAAGAGATCCTATCACTGAAACCAATGGTCATCTATAATAGGTCTCTAACCCCTCTTTCTCTCGGAACGAAGAGGAAAGCAAACATGAATGGGTGATCAATTGAAACATGTTATTAATTAAAACGCCTATGACAACATAGCTCGACATCTCCCTGCTCACCCCAATAACATGTATCACACACTCATCCCTTAACCTTTACCTATAAAAAACTTAGCTCATGATCGCAGCAACCATAACGAAAACAGAAATATCGACTGTCCTAAGCCTTACAAACAGCAGAGAAGATCTGGAAATGCAATTGATGAACAAATTCAACTAATAAACAGAGATCCAAACTTATATAGTCTCAAATCAACAGCAACATCAAGTAAAATTACTCCAAAGTGCAGAAAACTTCAAATTATAGTAGAATAGAACTAACAACTGTACGGATAAGCGATCACTAACGTTCACGCTCTAAAATCAATGATCTAAACTAAGAAAACAGTAAACTATGAAGATCGGAAGTAAAAAGTTCGAAATACTGAAATTCAGAAATGCAGGAAAATAGAGCTGCAGACTTCAGCGACGATCGGAGAAACTCCGGGCGGAAATCCAAGCGAGCTCCCGAAATAGCAACAATGGCAGAAACACAGAAAAAACTCTGAAGAAGGAGATGAAAAACTCTGAAAATTGAAGAAGAACTTGCGGAAATGGAAATAGAGCTTGCCGAACTTTCATTCAAATGTTCAAGGCGACTTTTATAGACTTCCCAAATCGTAGATGTACAGCTAGGATCGAATCTGGAACTTTCTTGTCCGCTACTCCAATCGTGACATTAGCAGGCATCAGTAAACGGAAATTCGGTTATGCACTTTTTGCCAGGAAACGAAAAGGGGACCATAGAATCTTCCCGCCTCTTCTAAATACGGAATGAATGCTCAAGACAAACACTCTTTTTTTCCATATTGATCCTTTACTGCAATCTCACTTATGTGCTGAGTATTTTTCCTTGGAGACTTTATGGTTTCACCTACAAAAGAATAGAAATAACCTCACCAGTCAAGTGTTCTAGAATGCTGAAATTTATGCTATAGACTGCACATTTTGACACAAAAACTGTCGTTTTCTTATGATTTCTATTTCTTGCCTCTTTTACTATATGCTTTGCATTTTGTAAGTATTTCTTTATTCTAAGGTGATTCAAGCTACTAAATGAATGTTATGATGCGAGAATATGACTTAAAAACACCTTATTTCAGGGCTAAAATACTCTCTAATTGAGAGTTATCAAACCCCCAGACTTGAACGTTGCTCGTCCTGAGCAATGCTACAGACGCAGAAACAAAGAAACATAATTCCAATGAAACTTAACTGCAACTTTATCAATACTGTCCATTCTCATGATCTCAGCATACAGGTTCTGGCTTAGGAATTCTCGTCATAAACTAAAGCTATTGCTTCGTAACTCGCTTTTAGCCTCAATTGCCTTTCAAAAGAATTTTTATCCCTCTTAGCACTTTCTTCCCAACCAGACTAAAAATTTAAGTACTCAGAAACGCTAATGCCTACAACATTAAAACACCTCACTCCATCCCTTGATCCTCCCAAGTTTAGCCAAAGTTTCGGATTAAAGCTTTCTTTCCCACTCACGCACCCTTCTAGTACTTCAAGCTCTCTAATGGACCATCAACACTCGAATCCCTTAGTTCCTAAGATGGCATACATGAGCAAAGCAGCGCATTTAGGCGACAGATTCAACTTTTGTTAAGATATCGGCGATCCAATGAGTGCTATCAGCACTATGGCTACTAGCCTTAGTTCCCGTAGGCGTTTCTTTCTTTGCTTTGCACGGCTTTGCCTTTATGCTAGCTTTGGTTTTTGGCCTTATTTTGAGTGAGCTTTTCGCTTTCACTTTTTGAATGCTTATCGCATTTTTCTGTAGCTTAACCGGAATGTTTTGATCTTTCTTTTAAATTTAAAATTTTGATTTTTGATCTAGCTCGGGCTTACTCTCACCCCCAGACTTAAAATCTTCATTGTCCTCAATGAAGGTGAGACTTAGTTCCCCTAAACTTAAGGTTTTCAAGATTTCTTGCTAAATGCTTTAAGCTTTCAGATTTTGCATTTTAGAGCTCTTTTATTTCCTTGGTCAAAACAGGGATTAACTTGCTATACGGTTCAGATTATTTTCAGCAGCGCATTCTTCTAAAATGTCAGAATTAGGCTAAAGTTTTGGTTTGCTCAGAAAATTTCTAAGGCAGAACACAATGCTGAGATTTGGAAAATTTAACTATCAATAACAACCGAAAAACATTAAGAGGCAAGAACTTAACAACAACTTAACAACAACATATATATTTCATTTCAACAAAATAAAGGTAGCAGAGAAATGTTGTAAGCATTTCTACTAGCACCAGACAACACAAAATCAAGTTCAATTTTCAAAACAGAACAGCAGCAGTAATAATAAAGAGAGATAAAGACAGGGGCTTCCTTTAAAAAAAATTGAGGGCATGATTCTCCGAAGCTATCTTTTCCATCCTCACTGATTCTCAACAAAATGCTCAGCTCATT
>JBBMEF010000022.1:12421848-12435822 GCA_037832685.1 Sicyos baderoa
TTAGGACTCAACCTTTCCATTTGATCATTTGAAAAGCTATTTGAAGACTCAGGTTCAATAAGACCATTGGATAAAGAAGTTTTAGAAACATTAGGACTCAACCTTTCCATTTGATCATTTGAAAAGCTATTTGAAGACTCAGGTTCAATAAGACCATTGGATAAAGATTGAGACCGGTCAAAAGGACACTCATTAAAAGATGGACTGACTTGATAAGCCATTTTGGAGACTCATCTATTACAGCATCTATTACAGCATTTAATGATTCTTGTCCTTGCAAAGGGCTAGGACAAATGATTTGAGAGTTATTGGGACATGAGTCATGATTTACAATAGGCATAGAAGGATTATTTTGATTATTTGTACATTGCGCAGTAGGTGCAGCAGGTGTACTATCTGACTTAAGAATGGACAATTCATTGAAAACTTTATTCGAATACAAGGCAGTCGTTTGATCAAAAAAGCTATTTGTAGGATATTGACTCTCATCAAATAATACAATTCGTGAGATATATAGTCTACCAGATGCAGGATATAAATGATATTGACTCTCATCAACTAATACAATTCGTGAGATATATAGTCTACCAGATGCAGAAATACATTTATATCCTTTATGTATGTTACTATATCCCAGGAAAACGCAAGGTCTAGATCTAGGATCAACTTTATGATTGTTATAAGGCCTTAGATTAAGATAACATAGACATCCAAATACTTCTAAGGCAGCATAATCAGGTTGTAATCCAAAAAGCTTCTCCAAAGGTGTGTGATGATGGGCTATAGTTGGTAATCTATTAATGAGATAAACAGTTGTAGAAAAAGCATCATCCCAAAAATTTAGACCTAAAGAAGCTTTAGAGAGTAAAGTCAAACCCATATCAACTATTTGTCTATGCTTTGTCTCAACAATTCCATTTTCTTGAGATGTATATGGGCAAGTAAACCTAGGCTAGGCACCGGAGACATCGAAGGAGTAAGGTCACAGGTGAGTCTCAAACCTAATACCTTGAAGGGAGCATACCTTCAAAGCCGAAGTCTTCAACCACTATGCTACCCATTGGGGACAAGAGACCTCCTAGTAATTAATAGAAACCAACAAGAAAATTGAATAAAAGAAAAAAAAAATAACAATAGAAACTATCTACACCAATTGGTTACTCCTCTCATCACCAATTGATTTTGAAATGGATGCCCACACTATCTAATAGAAACTAACAAGAAAATTAGCAAAATCATATCTTTGAAGGACTCTGCTCTTAGCATCCCAATCTTAAAAGAGAAACTGTTCTCATCAATTTAACAAAATACATCAGAATGTCAAGAAATAAGGATGATTGGATGAGATCTTTTATTCTATAGAAAGATCGTTCATAAGTTTTGGCAGATCTATAAATGATTTCTTGTCGAATATCATGGAAGAGAACATGATTTCTTTCGTGGAATATTATGGAAGAGAATATAATTTCATGTTTTGGCCCTCTTGATCCCTCAAGTTCTTTCACTTGCAGCACTCTCCTCGTGGAATATCGTGGAATAGGAAGAGAATATTATTTTCTTTATTATTATATTAATCCCACTTATTAAACCCACGTTAAACCTAAAATATTATTGAACAAAGAAGAAACTTCTTCAACACTTTCTCCAAGAACTCTTCAGTCTTCATCTTCTTCAACTCTTTGTTAATCCTTTGACTTAAATAACGAGTCTCTCCAAGTCGTGCGTCCATCTTTATCCAGGTGGAAGTGTCTCTTCAAGTTAAACCTAATACAACAAGTTTTGTTCTAGAGCAATTGTCCACGGTAAGATTATGTTAGTTATTATTTATGCTAATTATTTATATATATATATCTAATTTTCTTTTTAAAATGTATATTTTGAACGTGTCTGAGTCCTAGTTTTTTTAAAAATTGAAGTGTTGTCGTGTCCATGTTCGTGCTTCTTAGGCATCCATTGTGGGCAAGCAGAAGAATCTCAAAACCACATTATATTCACCGTCACCAGTCATCCTCCTAGAACGTGCATTTCTACTCTATCAGATGGTGTTCGACTTTAAAGGTCCAAGCTAATATTCATTCTCTCCTAACTAATCACCCCTTAAGAAGAAGTTTAAGAAGCTGTCTCAATCATGGAGGTAAAGCTAAAATCTTACAGATTAGAAGTTTAAGTACCATATTTTTAGAGTTATGATTTGAGGCTTACAAAATAATCTTACATCACACAGAAATTTCTACACTAGGAAAGTTTATAGCTTTTTGCTTCTTCTTGGATCCTTAGATTCCATAAATACTACTTGACTTCTTAACTTCATTGTGTTTCATTTATAGTCTTTCTTGTACTTTTCTCTTGCCAGTCATTATGATGATATGATCAAAAAGCAAAAGAACAGTTCTGTAAACATCAAGTAATTCTCACCGCACTTAATTCCTGGATGTATAATGCACTCCAAAGTAAAGCAGAATCTTTATCTTCTGCATTGATATTTTGATCTATAGAACTAGCATCAAGACGTTCTGAAACAAAGGGTGACACAATTGTGTTTATAACTGCACGAACCATCTCTTTTCCTTGATTTTCGTCATCACACAAGGTAGATATGTATATGACAAACCTACACAGAGAACGCAATGCTGTCAATCAGGTTCAAGTGGTATGACTGCATTAATTAGAAACTATACCAAAGCTTGCAAAACAATAGAAAAATGAAAACAAAATTGGTTCATGTTTCAAAAGAAGTATACTTAAAAGTCACAATATTTTCTAGACCAAAAATAAATCAAAATAAATTTGGATGATCCGTTTAATCAAACTGCTGACAATAAATAAGCGTCAAGATTGAACACCATGGTAATAAGTATCCTGCTTCTCAATCATCAATTTCACTTCCTTTTAGCAGAGATGAGGAGGGATGACAGGGAATAAATGGAAGAATAAAAGCATGAGCTGAATCCAGTCCAGTAAGTTTGTTTAATTTAAATTACACGTTATTTTAAGCATGTGTCTATTTAATCTTTAACTTAAAAATATATATATAAAAATGTGCGTCAATCTGTTGAACAGATTTCCAGATCATGCCATGTCAGCAAAAACAAAGTATAATGATAATGGTTAGCCAGCAACCATTATGAGTTGGCCTAGAAGTCAAAAAGACCTTGAGGAGAGTTCAACCTATGGCCACCTAGGGTTTATTTTACAACCAAATGTAGTAGGGTCAGCCAGTTGTTTCGTGTGATTAGCTAAGGTGCACATATATTGACTCAACACCCGTGAATATATAAAAATAGAAAAATAAAGATTAACCAACCTTGAAACCCTATCCATTAACTAATAGAATTCAGTCTACTTATGTATCGAAGGTATTTTTCAAAAAAAAAAAGTATCAAAGGTACAGTCAAACACAAATAAGCTAGATTTCAGAGCTCAATTCCCTTTCTCACCCTCAATCTAAGGAAGTATAGACTACAAAAAATACAATCTGCTAGTAGTGTAATTTTGACTCGGTTTGAGTGAAAAAAAAACACACACACACCATCCGGTTGACGGGTTGTTGCCGACGTCGCGTTGGGTTGGGCCATTGAGGTAGCTAAGATGATTACTCAATTAAAAAAAGCCATTCACGCATCATTGAACTCTTGAGTCATGGCCTCCAATATTACAAGCCTAACTTTAAAGCCACCTGTGTAGTAAAGTAAAGTTTAAAAAAAAAAACCTGACCTACAAATGTTTTTTTGTTCAACATGTGGGAGGGTGGATTCGAACATTTGAGCTTTTTCCCTGACCTATTAATGTTGTTTAATAGACTTCTCAAATTTTAATATTAATATAAACACTACTGATTGGCTCGACACATTTGGTCTGACCTTATCAAACCCAAAATAAACCAATGACTCTGTTTTTCTTATGTGAAACCAGAACTGCCCAAATGAACCCGTTACAACCCAAACAACATCAATTTTGGTTGGGTTAAGTGAGTGGTGTATTTCCTTTGCAAGTTGCACCTTTTCCCTCTATTCTCCTACAGTTAACTTCCTAACTGACTAATATGCTCTGGGGCCACAATCAATATCCCCACACAATTACATCATTTACTCCTCCAAATCTCCCTTTCTCCACTTACTTGTCACCATAATTATGGGGTCTATCATTAACATATGTGAGACCAAGGAAGATTTACAATTATGGGCCAAAAGGAGGTTCATTAGCAGTGCCGGTAAGAAATGAGTACTATAATTGTATTCTGTCCATGCCAGCTATTTAGCATGACGTTGAACATGGTTCACCGTCTCTATTTTTCCATCACTTGAGGATATATAAGCCAACAAAGTTGAACGCCCAGCAGATTCAACAAGTTTATCTATACAAGTAATATTTGTTTAACATACAAGCCTAACAATTTTTCCTCAATCTGAAACACATTATATCTTTTCACATTCATTGGGTTCAAAAATTGACTACCACATACATAAATATATATATATATATCAAAACTAGAAAATCAGAACTTCGCTCCACTATACCCGGAGTAACCACGCCATGCTCGTCCCTGGGCCAGGCACCGAAAAACATCGAAGGAATGGAGACACGATAGGTGTCTACAAATTAATGTCACAAGTGAGTTTCGAATCTAGGACCTTTAGGGGAGCACACCTTCAAAGCCCAAGCCTTCGACCACCGCGCCACCCTTGTGGACAAAAGATGATATATTTAATAGTCCCCAACCAATGAGATTCATAGTAAAATTTATCCAAATAGCACCTATCTGACTATGACTTTAGTAAGACATTCACAAAAACTATAGATGGCCACAATGCACAGACCCACAGACCTTGAGCATTTCTTAGAAAACAAGGTAGCCTTTTATTTAAACAAAACGAGTATATCAAGTAAAAAAAATTATCATTAATGAAAATGAAGTAAAAAATAATAGATCAAAAGAAAGAGAGGAAAAGACAATAGAAGAGAACATTGAAGTTATTTCGAATGAACTCACATATCCTCTGGACAAACAGCTAAATTGCCACCTATCTGAAGAACCCGAACTGATGAAACTTGCTCAGGAAACAAAGCTATGGTAGAGGAAGGAAAATTGTTAATTCTCTCGTGCCAAACGGTTCAATGACATACATAGATAAAAGCAAGGAGCTTACATTTAGGAGGATAAACCAACAGAGAATTCTTAACGTCTGATACCAAGGAGTGCTTTGTAATGCATATTCCTCTGGCCACCTTGTGGTTAATATCTCTCAAGCTAACATTTTGAAGATTTTCTAGAGATAATGATAATAGTGGGGAAACTGCGAAGCATGGATCCAGCACCAACTGGTGACTAAAGATGTCCTGTCCAGAAGCCAACCGAACACCCTTATAATGTTCGCTAATCTGCAAAAAAACCACAATCCAATTTAACCTCAATGGAAGAGTTGTTTAGTTCATTCCAAGTAGTGCCCACAAGAAAAAGAAAAACATACTATTATAATTCTAAACCTTATCCTTCAATAGAGCAACCACAGGCATTCGCAGTACCTGTACAATAAAAAGAAAATGTATAAATGAGTGAAATTCCAACCTTATCATAGAAATGAAATATACAGGTGAGTTGGTTAACCTATTTGATATTCAGCAAACGTGAAAAAAGAAAATATGAGACAAACGTTTAACTTTTAATTAAGAGATCTATCTAATATATAAGGAAAAAAAGTTGTTTATATATATATGTGTGTATGTATATATATAAAATATTGAACTTCATTGAGATAAAATAAGAGAATACACTGGCATACAAAAAGAAGAGCCACAAAAAGAAAGGGAAATGGAGCGTACAAAAATGGTTTTCAATCCAACAAGATCTAACATGATGAATTAATACAGGATTTAGTCTCCGAGCGCAAAGAAACATTGGATCTAATGAGGGACGAAATACCCACTAGAGTCTCTCCTTCCCTCAAAAGATTCTATTGTTTCTATCACTCCAAAAACTCCACATAGTAGCACAAACACCAGCCTGCCAAAGACATTTTCCCTTCCCTTTAAACGAAGGGTGGCCTAGAGATTTGACCACTATCTCCTTACACAAATTGATTGCATAACCAAAATAAATGTAGTATTTGCAATTCAACCACACAAATAAGGGAATAAGAAAGATTTGTAGTAAATGGTCTTATATCCCCAATCTTCATATGCAGCTCCTGCCAAAGGAGGTGAGGAGGAAGCTAGAAGCAATAGACATTGTATAACAACAAGCCACCAGTAAAAGCTTTTCTCAATGTGATGAATTCTCAACCAGATTCTTTGCCCCCCTCAAATTCAATTTAATTTAAAATAAAATAAAAAATAATAGCAACCATAATAATTCAAGAGATTGATATTAAGTCAATGTGATGAATTCTCACCAGTCTCTAAGATACATAAGAAATGAAACTGCTACATTTAGTACAAGAAATATGAAGAAGGCGTGTAATTTTGCTCAAGAAAAAATTCAAGGACATTTCATGTAAGAAAGATGCTCTATATTGGGGGAGATAGGTTATAATCCTGTAGATGGTACTTACATAAAGACAACCTTTGACTGCAGCACGGCGGCAAAATGCTTGAGAAAGCTCCCCTTGACCATAGAGAGGATATAATAGAGCTCCTTGAGCATTTTGAAATCTAGTAAGAATTAGCAAAGAAAAGAAAAAAGTTGCACAATAAATGTCATTGCATTTGCTGCAAATTAAAGACAAGCAACACCAAGACAACCCAGAAAATCGCATTTTGTATTGATATACAACTTTCAAATTACAAAAAAAAAAAATAATAAAAAGAAAAGAATAACCACTCGAGTTTATGCCAATTACTTTTTTTCTTTTTTTTGATATCCGTGATTGTCCGGGCCAGCTTTCGCGCACCTAGACTAATGTCACGGGGCATACCGTCTGACCCTACAACATTTGGATGCCAAGGAAAGCCGTAGGAATTAATTTCAAATTAATTCCTAGGTAGGTGACCACCCTGAGACCTGAGTTTATGGCAATTACAGAAATCAATGCCATAAATATTAAAATTAGCCAAATTAGGGAACTCATAATTTTGCTATGTCTCAAATGATTATCTAATATACTCAAATGATGTTGTGTTTCTGTATGTGCTTATGCAAATTATTAAAAAACATGCATATCATAGGCGCATCACCATAAATAAATTCAACAGATACCATAAAATATCAGGGAAGAAAAACTAAAGGCCACAATAGATATGATATGATACTAACCTGCCAATCGAAGTGTGGTAGAGAGCTAAACGGTCGATTCCTTCTTTTGTAAGTAATCTTTTTTTACCCACTTGAATTTCGTTCTGGTCATAATCTGCCAAGGATATGGCATACAGTATTATCCTGTATGATTGAACAAGAGGATAATTGAGCATAAGAAAATCATACTGGTAGTAAACTAACGAGTCTAGTTCAAATCTGATTGTAATCGTTGGTTAGAACTTTTTGCTTGGGATTTATGATAACCTAATGTCATCTAAAACTCGAACAAAAGAAATTAAACACATATTCACAGTACGATTCGAACCAATTTACTTACGATTTCATCTTCTGTGGTAACCGCAATTTGTTCAAGAACTCCACAAAAGGACTGTCCAAGTCCTCTTGAGAGATTTTAGAATCTTCATTATGCTCGGCGGGATCGAAATGCTTATGAACAAGCTTGAAAAACCTCATCAATTGGTTCTTCTCCGTCAGACTCAAACTCTTATCCTTAAATATAGCAGCTCGAGAACCAGGCACGCTAACAAATTTGCCATTCCCGTCCCACAAATAGCTCGCATCAATGCTCTTGAACTCCAAATACTGGTTAACCCCCGCTTTCAAAGCCGCATCGATGCATTTATCGGCACAAAACAAAACCCTAGGTCCAGCCAAATCAATGTTAAACTTCCTGGAATGCTCATGGAGAACTTCAGGCGCGTAGGAGGAGATTTCGACGTCGGAGTACAAAGACCTAGGTTGAAGATCAACAGAGACGTAATCGAGCGCATCGTCGGAATTAGCGGAGGGGGGAGATGGCGATGGGACGGAAGCGGAATTGAGGAAGGAGGCGAGGTCGTGGAGAGGAAGAGTGGCGAAGTGAGCTCCGTAGTAGGGGTTAGGGTCGAGGTGGAGAACGGTTTTTCCGGCGGAGGAGGCGGCGGCGGCGATGATGGATTCGGGCAAACCAGTGCCGACGACGATTAGGTCAAAAGTGGAAGGATCGATGAGGGAATCTTCGGTCATGTTGGGAAGGAATTGGGAACGACGATTAGGTCAAAACCAGTGCCGGACGCGGCAGCGATCAAGGTTTGTTTTGCGATTTTCAACGCGCGGCTGAAGGCCCGCGGTTCGTGTTTTTTTTTTCCCGAATTGCTGTACACTGTTGGTGGCGACGTGGCGAATATCCAGTGCACCACGTGGCCACCTGTTTGTTTTTTTTTGCTTTTTTTTTATTTCGTTTTTTTCTTTTTTTTTTTTTTAAGTAATTTCATTTTTTTCAAATTCTTTTAGTATTTTTTTGGTACACAATTTTTTATTCAAATTAATGTTCTTGATTTTTAAAAACAAATTTAGGATATATTTTTATTTTGTTTTAATATTATTAACATTATTATTATATTTCGTGATGGAAAGAAAAATTTGAAAGAAAAATATATATATGCATTAGATCTTACCCAATGCTTACTCAATTGATATACTATATTAGTCGATAATTAAAAAGTTATGAATTTAAATTGTGTATTGTCAATATTATTGAGCTAAAAAATATATTTTGTGCTCAATAGTTAATTACCAATGAAATTCGGGTCCATTGTAAAATTAAAACAATAAAAAATACTATAATAGTTTTTTAATTATTAATCTACACTAAACATTTGACAATGTGAGTATTGGTTTAATAATACAAGAAATGACTCATTTTATTTTATTTTTTTCAAAAAATCTAATACACACTTTTGAACTTCAAAAACTTGCTAGTTAAGCACAAAATTGCTTTGGATCTCTGGAACTATAATAGAGGAATTGCTCTCGAACTATACTAGATGAAAAATGAATATTTGTGAACTTAAAAGCTCTTTTTTTTTTATATCGGCCGCATCTTAGTGTGCTAAATCGCTTTTATTTAATCTCTATGATGTGTCTATTATTGCTCTTAATTGGAAGAATTTTTTGTAAGAATTCTTTGCAAGTCTTTTCTCTGTTTTCGGTTTGTTTCTTACATGCTCTTTAATAAAGTATCTTCTTCAAAAAAAAAAAAAAAAAAAAAAACTCATTTTTTTTAACATTCAAAGCTCAAAATTTTAATAAGTAATATTTTTGTTAAAAAAGTCATTTGGAATTTGGAATAATAAATACGTTTTAAAGTTATTATAAAATAACAAAATGTATTAATGTCACATCATTAAAAAAAAAAACTACAAATCCTCATGCAACTCGTGTAAATAAATATAGTTCCGATTTTTTTAGTTGGGAAAATCTCTGTTTCTATTTGGAAAATTTTGATCATTAATGGTTTAGTAGGTATATGTTTTTCATACAAATTGGAGACAGAGATCACAAATTGGTGATGATATTTTTTTACTAGCTTTCAAGATTTTTAGGATCGAACTCATGACAGGTGTTAACTTGAATTACCATCAAACAATAAAACCAACACGCCACCAACATTTTCGGTTGGTTTAAAAGGTATGTTGATTTCTTAAAAACTATGAATTATAATTTACATGCTAGTTTTACTTAGGTGAGTAAATATTTGGATTGATGATTCAAATTGGTCCAGCTTTTATTTATTAGTTGATTATGACTGATTGCCAACAATATCATCACCAAATTAGAATTGGTGGATAAAGGTTGGTCCATTCAAATAATCGATTACTCGTGCAAGGTATGTGTAGATTTCTTGTGGGATTGAATTTTCCGAATTCAATTTGGTGGAGTTTTATGCTTCACTAGTCAGTATGATTGTCAGAATTCCCTCGAAATCAATTGATAGCGTAATACCTAAAAAAGGTCAAAGTTAACGTTTGACCAAGTCAAGAGTCAAACACTTAGCAAGCTTGAGCAACGTCGTTTTGGCATGGACGAAAAGGATGATGTTTGGACTTTTAGGTATGCGACGCATGATTGCTGACTTAAACAGTGTGTTTTTTGTCTTTCTTTTTTTTTTTAACGAAATGACGTCGTTCCACTTTTCATCGTCAATATTTTGTTTCATGTCAATGGTCTTTTAACCTTGTTTCTTTTGATTCGTTTTTTCGTGGGGCTATTTCTTAGTTATAGATTGTTGATGCCGAAATTTGGTCTTCGAGATCAACGGTGAACTTGTATTTCGTGAGGGACGAGAGACCTACAAAACAGAGAGAAACTAGACATCGGTGTGGTGTGAGCCACGACGCCTCCGATGCCTAAGTCAGTCGAGATTGAACGAGGAGAGTCGAGTGAGTCGAATTAGAATAGCTTACTTGGAGAGCGAGTGACTGGCCTATTTATAGGAGACTCGTGTGGCTATTTTTAGTAGAATAATCTATTATAAAAGGAAATATCTTCCTTTTTAGATGAATATTCCCAATTTAGGTAAATATTTCTATCTATGTGATACCTCTCCAAAAGAGAGTATTCTAGCCCTGAAATAAGGTGTTTTTAAGCATATTTTTACATCATAACAGTCATATTAGTAGCCTAAATCACCTTAGAATAGTGAAATACACATAAAATGCAAAGCATGTTGTAAAAGAGGCAAGAAATAGAAATCCTAAGAAAAAAAGAGTTTTTGAGTAAAAATGCAGAGATTTCAGCATTATTTTACGCATTTCTGGAACCTTTGACTTGTTGGAATTATTCCTATTGTTTCAGGGTGTAAGTATGAAGTTGTTGAAGCTAAATCATCTGAGAATGAGACATTTGAAAGAGAAGATTGACGATTGGGAAAAAGAGTCCATTGTACCCAGCATTTATTTACGCATTCGGTAGAGGCGAGAAGATCCTTTTACTGGCAAAAAGTGAATGATTGATTTCTGTATTGCTGACGTCTGCTGATGTCACGATTGGAGTAGTGGACAAGAAAGTTTGAGACTCGATCCCAGCCGTTCATCTATGATTTCGGAAGCCTATAAAAGCCGCATTTAACATTTGAATGAAGTTCGGCCAGCTCTATTTTCGTTTCCACAAAAGTTCTTCTCCATTTCTGGAGTTTTTCTTCGTCTTCTTCATAGTGTTTTTCTGCATTTTCCGTCATTGTTGTTGTTCTGGAGCTAGCTTGGATTTCTGCCGGAGTTTCTCCGATCGTGCTGAAGTCCACAACTCTGTTTCTTTTGCATTTTCGATTTCAATATTTCGAATTTCATTTCCGATCTTCATCGATCTTGTTATTTTACTGTTTTCTTAGCTTAGATCATCGATTTAGAGTGTGAACATTAGCGATCACTCATCCGTAACTCTTTTAGTTCGTTTATGCTAAATTTGAAGTTTTCTTTACTTTGGAGTAATTTTACTTGATGTTTAATGTTGCATTGATATTATACAAGTTGGATCTATGTTTGTTAGCTGAAATTGTTCATCGATTACATTTCCAAATCTTATATGTTGTTTATTATGCTTAGAACATTTGATATTTCTGCTTTCGTTATGTTTGCTGCGATTATGAGCTAAGTTTCCATAGGTGAAGGTTAAGGAATGAGTGTGTAATGCATGTTATAGGGGTGAGCAAGGAGATGTCGAGCTATGTTGTCATAGGCGTTTTAATTCCAAGCATTTTTTGGCTGATCACCCATTCGTGTTTACTATTCTCGTCATTCCGAGAGGAAGAGGGGCTAGAGACTTACTATAGATGACCATTGGTTTCAGTGCTAGGATCTCCTACCTGTTAAAGAGTGAGGCTAGAGATAGTCGACTCGCTAGTGCGCATTTCATGCTTAAGAACCTCGAACTTTGATGCGAGAGTGCAAGTTCGAGGAGGATGAATGCATCCCGAGAGGGAGCTTTAGGTTTCATGTTGTGCGGAGCCGCTTCTTACCACTAGTCTTATCCCTGATGCATGTAGATCACACTTGATTAACCTTAACCTGAGCCTATATCTTTATTGAAAATTATTTCCAGTTGCGATTAGCATTTACTTTAGCAATTCCGTCATAATTACATTCCATTTTAAGTTTCTCGTTGATATTTCTGCGATACATTATGGTGACAGCAATTCGTGTCGCATTTGGTTGTTCTTGCATTTTATTTGTGACACCGAAAACAACCATATTATCTTTACTTTTTGTACTTAACCTTCCGAATAGCATTTGAATCATTTCATACAATCCTCGTGGGAGATGACTTTTACTTATCATTTGATACAAAAGGACTGTGTGCACTTGCATGTTGTCTGCTGAATGCTATACATATCACACAAATTTATATACATTTAAACTGTAGCTTCAAGCGTGTCACTATGTCGAATTCCAAATATGGTAAGTCAAAGATAAGGAAAAATCGAGCACACATGCACAAACTGCATCCAAAACGGAGTCTAGGCGGAAAAGATATGGAAAAAATAGGATTTTGGCCGGTTCGGGGTGGACCGGACCTGGCCTGTGTGTGCGCGTGCGCCTGGCCATATGTCGGGCATGTGCACGTGCATCTGGCCTGTGCGTGCGCTCGTGGACGACATGCGCGTTATTTTTGGGTTTCTTCTGGTTCACTTTAGACCTCGACTTCTCGGGCCGCTATGAGCTTTTTGGAATGTCTTTTGGCCCAACTTTTGTTATGAAATTTACCCATAACAGTTGCTCCCACTCTTAGTCATCAATCTTTCGGTATTATTGAGACTAAGAGTATGGGTAAGTCGCTTCAAGTTGATCGATATAATGTTGTGTCGAGTCTTCTTCATCGACTCGGGAGGTTGACCGGCTACCCCAAAGAAGTAGGTGACCTGGCCTTCGGTCAAGCATCTTCTCGGCTTGCCAAGAGTCTTGTCCCGTGTCAGGTGTCTTAGTCGCATGACGAGTGTCTTAGTCGTATGCCAAACGTCTTAGCTATCTATGCCAAGTGTCTCGGTCGCATGACAAGTGTCTTAGCTACTTAAGCCAAGTGTCTTAGTCGCATGACAAGTGTCTCAATCGCATGACAAGTGTCTTAGCCACCTATGTCATGTTTTGAGGCTATAAATACCCCCCCCCCCCCTTCTTCATTTCTTCACACTTCCAAATGTTCTCTTTTTCTTTGCCGAGGTGAAACCTTTTAACTTTTTCAAAATTTCTAATCTTTCTAACTTGTATTTATCATTTTCTTACTTTCGTAGTTGTTGCTCTATGGCTTTATCCTCTGGTAGCGATGTTGATGATGAAGTTAGAATTGTAAGGGTTACCCACTCTCGGATGAGACGCCGAAGAGATTGGGTTAATGAGTCGAGGTCGGGCTTAGATAGCGACTCCTTACTAGCTGATTATGAGCTGAAAGGGATTCGTAGTGCGTATGGTATCCCTTCTTTCATTTTAACTCGTCTTCCTGGTCCAAGTGAGACAATTGAAAATCCTCCTGCTCGTTAGGTAGCCATTCATCTGGCGGCGTTGGAGAGGGGTCTTCGCTTGCCCTTGACTTCTCTTACTCAAGAGTTGTTGGCCACCCTACGGTTGCATCCAGCACAACTAGTCCCTAATGTGTGGAACTTGTTTTTTGGGTGTATTTGTTTGTGGAACCAATTTGGGTTGGAAGGGTCTTTTACCGTCGAAGATTTTCTATCTATATATAGTGTCAAAGGGAAAGACAGCCCGCTCGGCCCCCGCTATGTCACTCCTCGTTATTCGAATTTGCTGAAGGGTCCTAAAAGTCCCACGGCTTGGAGAGACACTTGGTTCTATGTGGGGGGCGTGTTCGCTTTGGTAGTGGTTCGCAAATTGCGATTAATAATGAAGATTTATAGCGAATTGCAAATGCAAGTATACATTGTCGATTGCAACAAGTTTTAAAAGTAAGTAGTT
>JBBMEF010000022.1:12435922-12450856 GCA_037832685.1 Sicyos baderoa
TTAGGATTTCATGCATGAGTAGCACATAGTGGTCATTTATAAGGTTTTTTTGTAAGAAAAGTTCATTTAAGACCTTCATTTTTTATAAAGTAGAATGACTTTCAATGGCGGGCATAATATATATAATATTTTTTGTGTCTTTGAGTCTTTTGTATAATTAAGGATAGCGTATTTTAATGGCGAACACAAAACATGGACCATTTAAAAATATACCATTTTCAAATCAAATACCTAGACCATTTTTCTGGGTATTATTTTTAAAAACAAATAAATATATAATTCATGGCGGGAAAATTATGCCATTAAATAGTTTGCATGGCAGGCTAAAGTGCGCAGTGAATAATAAACGATGGCGAAAAAAGTCATGCCATAAAAGAGTATCAATGGCGGGCGTTGCCGCCATTGATAGTGAAAAATCATTGGCGGGCATGCCACCACTGATACTCCGCGCGCTATCGATAATAATTGATGTCAGCGGTATTTATGGCGGTTTTTGGCGAGATATGTTTGTCATTGATACCCAATTTTCTACTAGGGTTTGTTAGTATTCTCCTACTTTCTTAAGGAAAGATGGATATAGAGTAGGAAGGGTGGAACACATTTGTAGGAAATTTGAGTGAGAATAGACTTAAATTTCAAAAACAAAAAATCAAAAACCAAATGGTTATCAAACGGGGCCGTAGTAATCTTATATTGGTTAAATAAGGTGTAGATCATAAATTTATAAGGGAAGACAAACATTTGGTATGTGACATTTTAGGAAATATCCAAAAATAAAATCATAAAAATTTATGTCCAAAATAGATAACTCTTATTCAAATATGTGGAATGGGCCTCTCCCAATTTTAGTGGGTTTGATTGTCAGATAGTTATATTAATAATCCATCAAAGGTTATAAATTTTATTTTTTCACCCCTATCGTTGAACTAAAATAAAGTTGTTCAAAGTTGATTTTATTTTTAGTATAAGGTTTTTGTAGGATTGACTTTCATAGATGAACTCGTTAAATTTCGTTGAGCCTTACGTCTAATATTATTGTATATTTGAATTTCAATATGTTAGAATATGCATTTTTTTATCCATCGGCTTACGTGTAATTGTTTTCACGAAATATATTACCTATTCTTGAACATTTGATGTCAATTTTTTTTTTTTTTAAAAAAAACAATCTTATTTAGACAATTATTATGGATCGAAGCTATAATTTCTTAATTCTCTAAAGTTTTCTTATACATTAAATCATTTCATAATAACTATTATGGTTGTATATATTTTATATTGAACAAGTTTGAACTTTATCCTAAAGTTGTAAAAATTCGCGACCATATATTTGCATATCATGAAAAACAGTTTGTATCTTTCAATGGCGAATCTATGGAAGTGTTTGGAGAATGAGTTAGTTTGATGAGTTATTTTAAATAGTGAGAAATTAAGGTTTTTGTAATATCTTATTTGGATGTAGATTTTTGTGAAGAAATTGTACTTAAAAATTCGATTGGTTGTGGTTTATTTGTAGATGAGTTAGACACAATACCTTGTTTGAATGTGAATTTGAAATGAAGTTATTATGAGTAATTAAAAACAAATGATGACTAAAAATTAATTATTTGAGTAGTTAGAAATGAATCATTAGAAATGAGTAGTTAGAAATGATGAGTTATTTTGAATAGTTAGAAATTAATGATTAGAAATGAGTGGTCAAAGAGAGTAAAGTGTTTAAGGTGATGGATTCAATTCATGGTGATCATCTACCTAAGAATTAATTTCATACACGAATTTCCCTAACATCCAAATATTGTAAGATCAAACGGTATATCCCCGTAACATTAGTTAAGGTGCGCGCAAACTCATCCAAACAATCACAACTATATATATATATATAATGAGTGTTTAGTAATGAGGAATTATTTTAAATAGATAGAAATGATGAGTTATTTTGAGTAAATACAATAACTCGTTAGTAAATACTCATTTTAAATCATTCATAAATTCAACAAACGAACACCATCCATAAATTTTGTTGGAGGTTTAATTTTTAAAATAATTTAAAAATATTACAAACAAATTATAATTCTCAAATTCAAAAAATGCTAATAAATTAAGGATCAAATTGCTATGGATAACAACTTTTGAACCACGTAATTCTAACATTTTTCTTAAAATACATTATTTTTCTAATATACTTTTTTTTTTAAAAAAATCCCATCAAACTCATTTCTTCAACGAACTAATTGAAAATTATCATGGGCAAAGTGCAGTACTAGACCAAAATAGAAAAGTAATTGTAAATCTGTCCACATCCAGATTAATTACCAAAACTATTTTACATAATTAAGAATAAAAAATCGTAATATTAGCAAAAGACGGATTTGCCCTCCTATTTTAATTAAAATTTTCATTTAATATTTTAATACCGTCAGAAAATAAGCAGCACGATTTCATCCTAAAATCAAGCGCCCATCATCACGTTCCTAAGGAAACCACTCAAACACAATTCCATCATCTGGCCGCCGGATTTCATCCTAAAATCTCGATTCCACCTTCGTACAAAAATCGAACCGTTTCACCTTCTTCTTTTAAAACAACACCATTCCAGCCTCTAATCGCCATTGTTGCTGTCTATTTCATCAACTTCATTGTTTTCAAATCGTTTCCGATCGCCATTGTTGCTGAGTGTACTTCGTTTTCATCCTTCAGCGCCGAAATCACCTTCAACGCACAAATCGTCATTGAAATCACACAAATCAGGTGTATTAAGGTATTTGTCCATAATATAAACACTTAATCACCTTCGGCGCTGATTATGGAGTTTCACTGTTCTTGCTCTGTTGTTCGTCACCGCTAATCTTAAAATTTTCAATTTTAGGGTTTAATGTTGTATGAAAATTCTGATATATGTATGAAATTTTCGAAAACCGTATTTATTTGTTTAATGTTGTATGAAATTTTCTAGGGTTTACATTTGTTTAATGTTGTAAGAAATTTCCGATATCTAATTTATGTATAGATTGTTTAATCTGTATGAAATTTTTGAAAACTATATTTATTTTCTAATACTCTATGAGAATTTCGAAATACTGTATGAGCTTTTTAAAAACTTTATTTATTTTCTAATACTCTATGAGATTTCAAAACATGCATTGAAATTTTAATTATGTATTTGCTTCTAAGGTCTGTACTGAATTCTTAATGCTTTCTAAAAATTGTATTTATTTTCTAATTCTCTAAGAGAAATTTGCTGGAAAGCGCAGAAGAATGAAGGAGATGGCAGAAACTTAGGGCTGCACATCAAAGGAGATGGCAGAAATTTAGGGCTTCAAATCAAAGGAGATTGAAGAAACCGACGGAGATTGCAGAAATTGCCGGAGATCAAAGAAGAAAGTACAGAAAGCACGAAAATTGAAGAAACCGCCGGAGATTGCAGAAATCTGCAGAAGGTGGAGAAGAACGAAGGAGATTGAAGAAATTTTCGGAGATTGCAAAAATCGCCGAAAATTTAAGAAGAAAGTCAGCAGGCGGCCGAAATTTGAGAAGTCGCTGTAGATCGCAGAAATCGTTAGAAAGCGGAGATGACAGAAACTTAGGGCTTCACATTGAATGAGAAAACGAAGGAGAAAAGAAAAAGGAGCACAACGGAATTGTCGAAGAAGAAAGACAATTTGGAAAAAAAAGAATAGAATTAATTAAAGGGTAGAATGGTATTTTGCCATTTAATTATTTAAACTGAAAAAAATAAGAAATATATACTTTTGATAAAAAAAAAAACTGATTAAATCTATCAATTGAAAACTAATTAAATCCAATAGCCAAAAACTAATTGAATCTATAAGCTAAAAACAGATTAAATCTATCAACTCCAATTTTTCTACTATATATATAATATTTTTTGAATGATATTTATTTATTTTTATTTTATGTTTCTATACATGTAAAATCCCCATGAATTAATTTACTAATATCTATCATTGTAGTTAAACAAAAATATTAGCAAGCTAATAACTACAAATTTTCTTGCCAGAATGAGCATATCATATTGTGCTATTGACTTGAAAATTAGAGATTCGATTCCATTATAGATTTCCTTGCCTAATATCTCTCCCTTTATATTTAAACTTAAATATGCAATACATTAATAAGTAATCAAACTAAGACATTAAAGGGTATATAAAAGAAAATTGACAAAAAAAAAAAAAAACATGTAAAAACCAGTGCCCTCACGTCGCTCATGTTTGAATTACATTGTTAAGTGCGCAGAGCTCACCGATATTGGAAAAAACAACAAAAATAAATGACAACTTAAAGCAAGAGTTCACCAAAAAAGAATATATATATATATATATATATATATATAACCATGCTCAAGCTCATTTCATATTTATATAAGAAAAAACGGGTGGGGCAGTAAAAACTTCTCCAGCCTGCCCTTGCTCGAATTCAGCAACAAATTCGCTTCCCAAATATTTATTACGTTACATAGAGCATGTGATGTGTATCATCAACATCACACTTACCTGTAAAATTACTTATTTACTAGACGACTCGACAGACAAATTTGCTAACCCGTGTCGACAGTATCAACCAAGGTATAATTCCAACCTGCAGTTCATCATTACAAAATAACTCAGAACCATCATACTCTCATTCTGTGCCGGTATGATTGTAGCTATTTTGATAATATCTTCATGCTATTATCAAAAGCTAAAGTATTCAAATTCGCAAGTATTTACAGGTCATACCACCTGACCCTACAATATTTTGATGTCAATAAAACTCGTAGAAAATTAATTCATAGTAGATAACGAGTTCAATTCATGATGGCCACATACTTAGAAACTACGAATTTCCATGACATTCAAATATTATAAGATCAAGCGGTATGTCGTGGGTGTGTCGTAGTTTCACCCGGACACTCACACATTAAAAAAAACAAGAAAAAACTCAAGCCCTAATTTGGATGGTTTACCACTCGATCAAAAGACATTTGATTGCTCCTTATCTATCTGATTAATGGTCATCCTTCCAAAGATGATGAAAAGATCATCTGGTTCAATACCGTTTTTGCTTCCTTATGGATTTGGTGGAAGGAAAGAAATGACATAGTCTTCAAGGACAATAATCATACTTTGGAATCACTCACAAAATCGATCTTAACCACTTGATCACTCTTATAACTTACTGACTTATTTTTGTACGTTTTCATTTCTCGTTTATTTTTTTTGAAACAAGGAGTAATGTCACAGGTGAATCTCGAAGGAGTAATGTTACATGTGAATCTCGAATCTGAAACCTTGAAGGGAGCATACATTCAAAGCCCAAGTCTTCAACCACTGTACCACCCCTTGGAGACTTTCATTTCTTGTTTATATACAAAAACTCAAGCCCTATTGCTGTATTTTTTTTTATATCTGTGAATGTCTAGACTAACTTACGTGCACCTCGACTATACTTGGAAACAATTGTCTAACCCTATTACATTTGACTGTCAAGATAACTCGTAAATTGAATTCTTAGGTTGTAGCACTAGCCACCATGAATTGAATCAATAACCTATGAATATCTTTTTCTATGCTCAAGGGACAAAATAAATGCACTATGATATACGAGGTTATTTGCAGATAACTAAGAAGTTATTATTATTTTACCTTCACATAATCATTTACGGTACTTCCAGCCCTCCAAGATAAAAATCTCCCTGCAAAAGGGAGAGTGTCAAAACACTATAATAGTTGAAGTTTTAAATGAAATGAAATTTCTTTTTTATTGTTCTTCGAATATCACGTTGGCGATGAGAATGAGAGTGATTACCAAACGGCTGCACAAGATGAGGGGGTACAGAAGCAACAGAAGCTCTCCAAAACCAGCAAACCAGCATAACATATATCAAAACCTACGCGACCACAAGATATACCTTTACAAAAATATCGCCAGCATATAAGCACACTTCTTAGAACATTCAAGTATAATATAAATTTACCTTTGATATCAGCAGTACTCGACTAAATAAATCATATGATGTCTTCATCTCCTTATTCCGTGATTCTTGATCTGGCAGAAATAGAATATGATTAAGTAGCCTTTTATTTTAATAGGAAATGTATGAAAAGAAGGAAAGCAATTAGTGGGAGAACAGGACTCAAACAAAATGAATGGAAGTCTAGGCAAGACTTTACAAATCTTATATTATTAATTTGTCTTCAAGATGCATTTAAGGTAGTACGAAAAGAAGTCCACAAACCATTACTCTCGCTGTTGCTAGTTGGATAACTTGAAACTAATTATTCTAAATGGATAACCAAGGTAAAGCCCTATAAATTTCCAGTACTTCACAAGCAACTCTAAAATAATATGCCAGTTGAAAACTACAACTATGACCTACACAACATTTCAGGAAATTTTTTGGGCATATTAGAATTGAGGGATAAAAGGCATGTCATAATACACGCTCTTGTATAAAAAAAAATGGTGCCATGACACAAGTTAATCTAGATCAATCTCAAACCCTGTATTAGTTGGATAGATGCCGACACTTTAACCATGGAGTGATTTCTAAACTTTATAATAGACCAAATAAAATTATAAGCAATATTACAGGTCAGGTTGATTGACGGTCTCCACAATCAATACATTGAACCATAAGTATAACCAATATAAGAAATCATGATTGGCAGCATGAGCAACATATTGGATGAATTTGCATCGACTAGAACTATCCAGTTCCATTGGATGCAGTGGCAATAACATTTACCAGCTTACACACCCGTGTTACTGTTGTTTGGAGCCTATAGACCATATGAGTAAAATCTGAGAATCAATCTTTTCAATAGTCAATAGCTTAATAATTACTCAAGCTTCTATCCTGAGATTCTTATATCACATAGCAACAACAACAAAAATCACCCATGTGTAGATGATGATTTATATAGCAAATCACAACAGTCTTAGAGAGACTTATCCCTTGCTTCATCATTTATCGCTGAAAAAAGATCGACCCATTGCTGACTTTTGGTCAAAATCAACATCTGATTGGGACCTTGCTCTTAGAAGAAGTCTCACAGAATCTGAGATCATAGAATGGTGTGGTTTATCTCACAAATTGGAGGCTGTTGTGATGAATGGAAATGGAAGCTTGAAAAAAATGGTTTTTTTTCTTCTACAAAATCCCTATTACAGAAGATCTCTTCTTCTCCAAATCTTATAGCGTCTGAACAAGGTCTTCTATTTACGAATATATGGAAGGGAGACCAGCCAAAGAAGGTCAAGTTTCTGGTTTGCGAGACAGCCCACAAAGCTCTAAATACTCATGATGTTTTTTTAAAAAAAGATTCAAAATCAGGCTCATCTCCTAACTGCTGCTGCCTTTGTTATAAAGGCGAGGAGACTCAAGACCATCTTTTCATTCATTGTCATTGGGCTGAAATATTCTGAAATCAGCAATTTGAGATCTTTGTTCAACCTGGGAATATATCATCTTTCCTTAATTGCATTTTGGTTGGGCACCCATTCAAGAATTCTAAAGAAACTCTATGGTTGAACTTGATTTTTGCTTTCTTTTGGATTTGGTGGGGAGAAAGAAACAAGAGAGTTTTCAATGACACACAAGCCACTTTCGCGAGTTTCGCCTCTACCATTGAAGATGCTATACATTTTGGCATTCTTTGGACTCATAGGATCTCCCCATTTTGTAACTATGACTTATCTTTTTTACGTGCTAATTGACACCATCTCCTGTAACTGATTATTAGACTTATTCTCTTATTTATCCTTTTCATCCATCAATGAAAAGTTTATCTGTTTCTCATAAAAAAAAAAAAGATTCATATAGTAAATCATACGGTCCGTACCATATAATAGCAAAATTATTTCCCTATAAGTTATTGTTAACAAATGGTATAAAACATTTTGCAGTATTCATTAAGCAACTCATCTAAAAAACACAAAAATAGATTGAAGAAAGATTTAAGATTTAAGGGCTCAATTGATTAGCCTCACAATTTGCCAGTTCCTTCTCCTTAGCAGCTGCCAACCTCCGAAGTTTTGCAGCTTGAGCAAATGTAGATGGTCTACATGAGCATAAAAACAAATAAATAAGACCCCAGGATAGTCATAAGAATCATAAACAGTCTTAGTGATTTGAGCATGCATCGTTTGATATCGAACCGAGCCAGAAAAGAATACTTACTGAGATAAGGCGCTTGCCTCCCTCAGAAGTTGCTTTATTGATTTGCGCAACTCCATTTCCACCTGATTGTTTGAACCTTTCTGAAAATGAAAAGTACACACGTGATGAAAACACGATTGTCAAGATTGAACGGATAACAGTCATAACACAGCAAATTTTTACAATTTTTTTTTTGATATCCATGACTGTCCGGGCCAGCTTTCGTACATCTCAACTAATGTCAAGGGACATACCGTCTTGTCCCTACTCCCTACAACATTTGGATGCTAAACAAACCGGTAGAAAATTAATTCCAAAGTAGGTGGCCACCATGGGTCCTCCTTGACCAATTGAGCTTCAAATTTTTACAAATTACGACTGAAAACCTCAATAGATCTCTACATTCAATACATCACGTCGCTAAACTAATCGACTCACACGTCTCCAATCCAATAATGAGAACTTCACGAAGCCCAATCGGCTATATTGAAACGCACTACACCCCAAAATTTGAGGTTCATCTCAAAATTCAACTATTACTAACTATTTTAGGGTTGAAAAGCAAGCAGAACGATAGAAAACACAAACACGAAAAGGATTCCAACGGAAGACAGAAAATTAAGAGAAAAAAACACGAACCTTCTTGAGCTGCTCCAGCCATCGAGCAAGAAACTGAAAAGCAATGACGATCAAGAAAATGAACGGAGCCACAATCGATCTCCGATGCTCTACGATTCCTTCCGCTTCCATCTCCGGAGGATTCTTTAGCACCACCGTGAATTCATCAATCCAAGACGAATCCGTTGGTCGGAGGTTATTCAGAAGAAATTGGGCCAGAAATTGGGCTCAATTATTCACAATACATGGGCTTTCAAAATCCAAGCCCAAAACCCAAGGCCCAGAAACAAAACGCAGCGTTTTATTCAACACGAGAGAAAATATCTCAAGAAAGTATGAAGTTACGAAACTACCCTCAACTAGTGAGATGAATGATTACCCCAATACGCGTTAATCGTTTTATCACGTTTATTCTGATAAGTTGGCGCACTAACAAAAGGGGGGGCGAGTTGTAGGGAAGAGAGGGGCAAACCCGTCATTTCGCGGGCGGGCAACGGGCTTAAACTCACGTGTCCGGATCTGTTTAGAGGGAACAATTCACAGCGAGGAAACTGCAAAACAACACACAAAGGAAACACAAAAGGGAGGAAGGCAAGAGGGGAGGGCCAATCAGAGGCGAGGACGCAGATCGGTGACGTGGCAAAACAATTTTGAAATCCCGCCTAAACCCGAAGTTTCAATTGATATCGCGATTTCTCCCTCTTTCTTTTCTCTCCTTCTTCCCCTTTAACGAAACCGACTCCCCCCCTTCAAATCCCTCTCTCTCTCGCACTCACAATTCCCAAATCGCATCACACGAACCAACCTCTCCTTATCTTCTTCCCAAACCCTAGAATTTTCAGGTAAATCCCTTTGTTCCGCCGCCGCCAGCCTGTTCATCGTCGCTTCGCCGGCCTTAATTCGCTCGTTTTTTGCAGGATTTGCCATGAAAGGAGGAAAGTCCAAGGCCGCGCCCAAAAAGGCCGACTCTAAGTGAGTTCTTCCATCACTTTTGCTTTTTTTATGTAGATTTATGTATGTTTTGTGTTTTTCAGTAGGCGGTTTGTAATTTGCGTTTTGTGTTTTTCTCATCTGGAACTGTTCTCAGTTGCTTCGTTTGTGTTTTCTTATTTGATTTTTGTGTTTTGGAGTCGGCGTTTCAGTAATTTTCGTTCGTTTTTTCATCTAGAACTGTTCTCAGTTTGTTTGTTTGTTCGTGATTTTCGTATTTTTGAGTCGGCGGTTTGGTAATTTTCGTTCATTTTTTCATCTGGAACTGGTCTCAGTTTGGTCGTTCGTGTTTTGTTATTTGATATTTGTATAGATTTTTGTTTTTGAATCGGCAGTTAGGTTATTTTCGTTCGTTTATTTTTCATCTGGAACTGTTCTTAGATCGTTCGTTTGTGTTTTGTTTTTTTGATATTTGTTAGGTTGAAGAGCAAAAGTGCTGGAGCCAGTAAGAAATCTGCCAAGGCTGTTAAGGATCCTAACAAGCCGAAGAGGCCTGCTAGTGCTTTCTTCGTTTTCATGTATTTCTCTCTTTTAAGCTTATTCTCAGTTTCTGTTAGTTTAGAACTGTGTTTATATTAACGCTCAGCTCAATTGCGTACTGATTTTTTACTGGTTTGATGTTTTTTGATGGATATGTAGGGAGGACTTTAGGAAGCAATACAAGAAGGATCATCCGAATAACAAATCCGTTGCCGCTGTTCGTGATCTCCGATCCGAGAACTGTTTTCCTTTTGACTCGATTGTGTATTTCTGATTTCTTAACACGAGCTTGTTTGGTATGATGAACAGGTTGGAAAGGCTGGCGGTGACAAATGGAAGTCAATGTCTGATGCTGTAAGTAATTGGATTGAAGTTCTCGAAATCGTTTCTATTTACGTGATCTCATGGTTGCTTGTTGATTTTCAGGAGAAAGCGCCTTATATAGCAAAGGCTGAGAAAAGGAAGGTTGAGTACAACAAGAACATTCAGGCCTATAACAAGAGAATTGTACGCTTTCTTATCCTACTTTTTATGTTCTTTACTTCTTATATTCGTTATTCTCATTCGCCATAATTATGTACTATTCTGTTAGGCCGAGGGCAATAATGGAGCTGAGGAAGAAGAATCAGACAAATCCAAATCCGAAGTCAATGATGACGACGAAGATGATGATGATGAGAGTGGAGAGGTTTGTTAACAAATTATGCCTTTAGTATGTTATATTAGGAAGAGAACTAAGTAAATATATATCTTATTATCTTTTATTTCGTCATTGTAGGATGAAGATGATGAGTAAATGTTAGGGTTGGGGAAGGATATGTGGTGGTGGAAGAACAGGCAATTTAACTCCATAGCTTGAATCGTAAAAACTCAGCAATTTAGATTTTTCTTATGTTTCGTATAATTAGGTACTTTTCTCCCGCTTTTGGGTAATTAGATTAGATGGGTGAAAAGAAATCAACACAAAGAATCTTGGTGTTCGATGTTATTATTCCTTAGGTTGATTATTCTCTACTGATGTTCTTGAACTTTGTGTTATCATCATCATCATCTCTTATTTGGAAATCTGGAATCAATATATTTACCAATTTCACTGCCTGCCCCTGAATTTGTCTGAGCTTATTAAGTTAGAGTTGAGTTGGCATTTTCTTGCTGACAGATTCGAGTTGGAAAGTTTGTTTGATTTTTCAAGCATGGTTTGGGCTTTTGCGTAGGTGGATAAAATGATTGTGTTGGTTGACTTTTTTTTCTTCCCTTTTCTTTGTATGTACGGTTGTTTGCTTCAGTAATTTATGTGAATATTGACTGTGTCTGTCGTATTCATACTGCAGTTTGTTTGGTTTAGTTTAAATGCCCAAAATTACATTTCTTTTTTGGTCTCTCAGTCAGTACAGGATCTGTTGGCATTTTGTTAGAACTG
This sequence comes from Sicyos baderoa, assembly GCA_037832685.1. Lineage (NCBI taxonomy): Eukaryota > Viridiplantae > Streptophyta > Magnoliopsida > Cucurbitales > Cucurbitaceae > Sicyos > Sicyos baderoa. The sequence continues at coordinate 12,447,589 of JBBMEF010000022.1, forward strand.
AGTTGTTAAAAATATATTTCTTTTATGGGTTTTACAGTGCTTTTGAATTCTTTATGCTGTGATTGAACTAGTTTTACTTTGATAGTGTAGAAGTATATTGGGAGATGAACTTTTTAAGATCTGAAAATGGGGTTTTTGAAGTCTTTTGTTCAACAAGTTTGGTTGAAATATGCATTATTTGTCATTGAGGAAGGTGAATTAGGTTGGAGAGTGCCTGTAATGATGGGGTCATTTGTCAAATATCTATTGATTACTTTGAAACAATGATAAATCATTGGAGGTTGCCTGAGTATAATGATTGACTAATCATTGAAGGTGGTTGTAAGCATAAGTTTTGATGAATGTCTACTTATAATTTATGTGTTCGCTTGATTACAATTGGTAGATTTTTACAGTCTAAGATATTAGTTCTGTCACGTGAGAGCTGTGATGAATATAATAACATATCATTTTGTTATCTTGAACATTAGCTTTAAGGATAATTTATTGCATCACATGCTCACTTTGTTATCTTGTACTATATGTTTTGAACTGGCTGGGTCCTAAAGTGTTAAAAAGTATAAAGAAATTATGATTTAAATAAGAAAGCTATGATTTCTTAGGATCATACTTGTTGGATTGTACTTGTTGACTATTTATTACTGACTCTCTATGTTAAGGTTCATCATTCATTTTGAATGTTAGATTGAACAGATGCTTTCTCTCCATCTACAATTTTTTGTCTTTTATACTATCTTGGATCAACTTGTGGGTTGAGATAGTTTTGGAGTTTTTTGTTCTATTATTTTGGTTCTAAGTTTTATATCCTTAATTAAGTACTTTGATTTTTTTAAGTGTTATGGGTATCTCGTGTATCACATGAATGTGTTTAAAACTAGTAGTTCAATTAGAGTAGCTTGATTATATATTAAACATAGAATAAGGAAAAACATAATAAAAATAAACCTATACACTGGCTTAACAAGAAAATTAATAATTAAGCTAATAATTTTATACAATTATGTGTATTAACTCTAAGATTAAAACAAATATATAACAACGAATTCATAAATCAAGCAACCAAATAGAAAAGGGCCAATATACGATAAAGAAAAGAGATCTCGGAGAAGTACACATAATAACGAAAGAAACAAAGTATCTAATGAGCTATGATCAAACAAGTCTTGATTGAATATTATTCGGGATATTGAAAAAAATCAAGACATGAAGATGAGAATTTCGTTCTTTTCAAATATGGTAAATAATTGTTTACTAAATTAATTTTCAAACAAGACACTTAAGTTTGCCCAACATTACTAATGTGTAAACTAGTCAAACTCAATAGACCAACATAGGACTTAATGAGAAAAGTAATTTCAATATACAACATTTCTCCATATAAAACAATTCTTCCGACTACACTACCATTAACACTTAGGAGTTAAAGAGATAAACAATCCAAATATAAAACTTATTTATATAGAGTGGATTAAATTCATTTAACTTATTTATTAACTTTTTTATAATTCAAAATTTACCACAATTCAATTTAAATATAAAGTCTTGTCATCTCATTTTAAAATTTATTTTTTAATAATTCAATGATATGAATGTCCTCTTAGGATCGAGTAAATTTAAAATCTTCAATTACAGTTAGAGCTAAAAAAAAACCTATAAAACAAACTTAGGGACAAAAATTAAAATTTCCATCTTCATCATTGATGATTTGGAACACTTGATCGAGAGTTAATACAATAATTTCATTGTTTGTTGTAAATCAATTCAATACTAGCATCACAAATTCTATCATATAATTGCCCGGATATGTACTAAAAAAATATGATGAGTAAGTGCTTTTTTTTTTTTGGGGATTTTGCATAGATGTCAAAAATAGGATAAATAATTGCATAGATAGCAAAAGTTTGAAAATAATTGAGTGTATAGCAAAAACGGATTTTGGGCCCTATGAAAAGACGAAAATACCCTTGGGCTTTCCCAATTTTAAACAAAAGGCCCAAATTCCTTTTTCATTTTCACGCGTGCCCAAATTCATCCCAGCTCCGACTTCTTCATTTTCACGCGTTGCCCAGCTCCCGACTTCTTCGATTGAGTGACCTTCTTCTTCCGATTGAGTGACAATCTTCCCATCTGTTCTTTGATTTTCCTTTTCGACTTCTTCAGTCGCGAAACCAGAGCTCGAAGAACAACTTGCAGCAACGAGTACCAATTTCTTCAATTCGGTATGTTGTTTACTTGACCTAAACAATGATTGATAATGTTGGACTGCCTTTGTTTTGGTTTTGTTGCATGTATTTCTGTTGTAATTGGTTTAATATGGTCATTTAGTTGATGCATCTGTAAGAATTTTGTAGGGTTTCTTAGAGAAGTGTCATTAACTGTTTGCTCTATGCTGTTTTTCTTTTAAGAAAAATTGCTGAAAGTTGAGTAATATTAATTTTTCCTAAACTATTGTTATGAATTTATGATGTTTGTACTTTTATGAATGACTTTTATTCGGGATGTTGGTGTAATTAAACTACTACTAGTTAGGCAAGTAATTCTGATTTTAGAAACTTAGTCCTCTTGCTATCTTATTTTTCTGTTTTAGATGGACTGAAGAAATGAATTGGTATCGCAAATTCGTTGGAATCTTCTATTAAGTTGTTCTTTGGCTCTTTATACCAGTTCATGCAAATTATTGTATTTCTCTAGTTTATTAAACAGTCTTATACGTACATTTGCTTTGTAACATTCTTGCCTTGCTCACCAGATTTTATGAACAAATGATGAGCATTGTCACTTTGGTTGCTTATACTTTTGCATGCTTCAGTGGTTATTAATTGAATTCAATCAATGAAAATGATTGATCTCTATCAGTGATGAACTGATTGAGTTCAATCAGTTCACTGATTGAGTTCAATCAGTTCACTGATTGAGTCAATCAATGCAAGTGATTGAGTTCAATCAGTTCACTGATTGAGTCAATCAATTGATCAACTGATTGAGTTCAATCAATTCACCGATTGAGTCAATCAATGAAAGGGATTGAACTCAATCAGTGATCAACTGATTGAACTCAATCAGTGATCAACTGATTGAACTCATACTTTTGCATGCTTATTTTTCTTCATAATTTGCTTTCTTAGTATATTGAGTGCTGCATTTATGAATTATGCTGAGTTATGCTGGATGATTGAGTGTTAGTTTTTTGCTGAGTTATGCTGGATGAAACCATTATTTAGGTACTAAGTGATTGATAATATTTAAACAGATGGCTCCAAAAAGACAA
>JBBMEF010000022.1:12474295-12495483 GCA_037832685.1 Sicyos baderoa
ATTACATCCTCCCCTTTACAACCTAAATTAAGCCTAACCCTATCATCCATCCATTATTTTTTTTATGGGTCCCAAGTTTAATTTTATGTTGGCTTTGATGATATCTCTATCAATATGTTGTATATCTATTGAATGTATGGCTATAGATGTCAGTAGAGTGGTCTCCGCTTACAACCTAAATATCATTTTTCGATTACTATCTTATTGTGTGCACTCAAACTTTTCAATTCTTATTTATTTTTTTATTTTTTTATTTTTTTGGAGAAAGATATTTTTTTTTTTTGGAATTTGCATGTATATTAAAATAAGGCAAAAAAAATTACATAAATAGCAAAAAAATAAAAATATTTGCAAATATAGCAAAATCAGATTTTATAGACTCTATCAATAGTGTTTGATAGACTTCATCAATAGTGTCTGATACACTCCTTCAGTAATATCTGAAAAAAAAGTTGCTATATTTTTAAAATGTTGCTATAATTCTAATGTGGGGTAATGAATTTGCTATAGTAAATTCCCTTCTTTTTTTTTTCTTGAAAAGACACATTAATTAGAAGGTCTTTTTGTTAAATAATTAAGTTTATTAGTTCTTAGATGAGAAATCGAGATTTTATGTTTAATCTTTCTTGCTTTTTAATTAGTACAATAATATCTTTTTTTGTCGATAGGGAAAGCTAGTTTCTTGGATTGTATTTTTCAATGGGGTCCAATTTATAAAAATCAAACAAAGAAAAAAAAAACTCAAACCAATTTTTAAAGTGTTAAACCCTGACGAAATAAATCTTCTTTGCAACTATAAAAATAGCCTAATCCAGCAAATAAATAAATAATCGCTTAAACAAATACCTTAAAATTGCTATTTTTTAGCATAGGTCAAAAAAGGATACAAGAAGACTGAACTATTTGATTAGGGCTAGACCAAAAAATCGGCACAAACCCAATTCATGTATCAAATTTGGCATATGCAATCATTGTCGCTTTTTTATTATAAGGTGAGCTCTTTGTATTTTTGCATTAAGTTAATTAACATTATGTTGATGTAAAATTCCTTACCGAATGAGCAAATGAGTTATTGACATATTGATTATTTTGATTGATTGTAATCAAATTCAATTTCACAAATTTATTCTTGTAAATCATGTTTAACTCTTATTTTATTTGATAGTACATTATTTTTATGTAGAATTTGTGGCTTCTCTTCCATAATTCTTTTTTTAAAATTATGAAAGGCACACATAAAAAATATAAAAATAAATAAATTATAATAAATCAAAGGCCTCTTAAAATTTGGTTGAAATTTTGGTTGCATTAAGTTAATTAACATTATGTTGAAATAATAATAAATCAAAGGCCCCTTATTTATTTGTACTCATGCTCATCCTTATAACCTTCAACCAAACAAATTCATATAGGGATAAAAAGATCCCAACAAAAAATACAAAATATAAAAGACTAAATGATAATAAAAACACTAAAGAACATTGACAAGAATAAAATGTCAAAAGGTATTTTTTATTATCTTTTTAGTACAAATTAGGGAATGAGAATTACAAATATCGATTCCAGGGATTGAATTCGTGACCATGGAACATAAATAAATTAACATCAAATCAAATAACTAATCACACCACCAACCCATTCAATAATCGAAAGGTCATACATGTTAAACGTTCACAAATGCGACATCACACATTTTGGCTTTCATGGTCTTCAAATGGGAATTTTATATGGAATTATGTTGTTCCATCTTGGTTATATCATGTGCAAATACGAGCTGCCTTCAAGCATTGTTTCATATGCTTATTAATATTCCATGTTTCTTAAAAAGGAAAATCTACCACTCCCAGTTAATAGTATAATTTAGAGGGAAAAAACAAAAAACAAGTAAAAACACTTAAAAAAACTCAATCTAACTAATTTAAGTCTGGTTTGATAATGATTTGATTTTTTATTTTTTATTTTTTAAATTCAATATTAGATCTTACTCAAATTATTTACATTATATTTCACTTTTCCTACCATTTATTTATTTATTTATTTTATTTATTTTTAATTTTGGTTTAGTTTCTATAAATATGAGTGAAATGTACATATCAAAGTAAGAAAAAATATAGGATAAAAAAGTTATTTTAGGTTTAAATTAAAAAAAAAAAAGTAAAAATCAAATAGTTATCGAACAAGGTCTTAACTCTATAATTTAATTGTGAGAATGAATGGAATCTTTAATTCAAAAGTAATACATGTCTTACTTACGGAATTATACTCTGTTTAATAATTATTTATATGTTTAAATTATAGACTTGCGATAAAAAAAGAAAAAGAAAAAAAGGAAAAAAAAAAAAAAAAGACTTGCGTCATTGATATATTGTTGACATCGGTGATTTATCTCATCAATATTCCTACCTTATTTGTATTTACCAAATGTAAATTTCCTTGATTTGTATTCGCCTTATGTAATTCATGCCTTACATAGATTAAGGTTCTTCCTATTAAAGGAGACCATTTGTAATCATTTTAAAATCATCGATTAATGAAATACAATTCTTGAGTATTCCCAAATCGACATGGTATCAGAGCTGAAACGCTAAAAGAAAAACCCTAAATTCGAAGTCTTATCGGCACCGCTACCTATCGGGCTTCTTCGACTTCCTTCTACTCGAGCGTAATCCATCGACAACATAGGACGTTCATCCACGTTCCTTTCCCGATCGTATCTACGCTCTAGTGCTGTTTTTCTTTACCCAGATCTAGCTACTGCCTCATTCACGTAAATCTTCCAGAAACGCCGTCTTCTTCGTGCGAAGTCACCTGACGAGAGAGAAAGAAGAAAAATCGCAGGTTTCTTCACGGCAAAAGACACGCATTCTGTTCCGGAAGCTTCTTGACCCGCGAGCTGATCCGACGACCCGCTTCTCATTTGGTTCCTTGTGCGTGATAAAAGTTGGCAGTACTTGCGTGAATCAAATTGGTTTGATTTATCAATATTTGATTTACTTTATTATTATTATTATTATTATTTTAATTTCTGTTTTTTGTGAACAAACAGAATTACAACCAAATTAGTGAGTTTTTTTTTTAACCTCAACCTATTTTTTGCTGTTCGTTGCCAAAATAAGACCCGTGAACTAGATAACGACGACTAAATCTTTAACGATCATTCGTCTAAGGTTCTGTTGTCACATAGTCTTGCTCTCTGTGTCAATCGGTGACCGTAACAGTCAAATTATTATGTTGTTTGGTTATTTTTTTTTAAAAAAACTCTTTACTGTTTGGTATTATTTAATCTTTTCTTCTAATATGTCAGAAGATAAGATAGTATTATCAAAAAGGCATCTGATCTTCGTAACTTCTCGAATGTTCAAATTACAACTATTCGACTCAATGGAGAAAATTTTCTCATGTGGTCCCAAAGTGTTCGCATGTATCTTCGGGGTCAAGGAAAAATTGGTTACATTATAGGAGACAAAGTTATGCCAGATAAGAAAGATTCACAATATGCTGTATGGGATGCCGAAAATTCGATGGTGATGACATGAATTGTAAATTCCATGACGGAAAAAATTCAACAAAACTACATGTACTTCCCAACAGCTAAGAAATTATGGGATATCATTACTGAAATGTACTCAAACTTGGAGAACCAATCACAAGTGTATGAATTGAAGCTCAAACTGCGGAGTGTTTGTCAAGGAGGAGACTCAGTCACAGACTACATCCATACTTTAAAAACTTTTTGGCAGGACCTGGATCTGTATGATACATATGAATGGAAGTCTAATGAAGACTGGACCCACTACCAGAAAGGAGTGGAGAATGATCGTATCTACGATTTCCTAGCTGGCCTTAATGATGTGTTCGATGAGGTTCGCAGTAGAGTTCTTGGTAAGAAACCTCTTCCCCCTATTAATGAAGTCTATTCTGAAGTACGCAGGGAGGAAAGTCGTCGGAGTGTTATGCTGAATAAAAAACCTATCAGTTTAGTTGAAACCTCAGCATTGGTAGTAGATGCAACTGCAAATAAAGCTGTAACACAACCTAGCAAAACTCGTGTGTGGTGTGATCATTGTAATCGACCTCGACACACTCGTGAAACATGCTGGAAAATTCATGGTAAACCAGCAAATTGGAAGAGTACAAGGCAAGGTGACAAGCCCACTGGTCAGTTCACCACTACTACTGCTAATGTTGCTGAAGTTAGTTCTCTCAGTCAAGATCAAGTTCATCAACTCTTAAAACTGCTAAAGACCACGTCGTCAACTGCTAATCCTAGTGTTTTCTTGGCACAATCAGGTAATCATCCTCTAGCTTTATCTTGCATTAATTCTTCTCCTTGGATTATTGATTCAGGAGCATCTGATCATATGACTAGCTCTTCCCATCTTTTTTCCTCATATAGCTCAATATACTCTAATGATCGAATTAGAATTGCTGATGGTAGTTTTACCGCTATTGCGGGTAGGGGAAATATTTCATTAAATAATGCCCTGACCTTAAAATTTGTTCTTCATGTCCCTAAATTAGCCTGTAATTTGTTGTCTGTAAGTAAGATTTCCAGAGATGCTAGTTGTCATGTAACTTTCTTTCCTACTTACTGCATTTTTCAGGATCAGGAGTCGGGGGGAGACGATTGGACGTGCTAGAATGCTAGAAGGTCTTTATTATTTTGAAGTGGAGCCCACTGGTGATAAAAAAGCTCAGGGTTTGAGTAGTGTTAGTTCTTCCCCTGTTATAGAAACTATTTTACTTTGGCATCGTAGGCTAGGTCATCCGAATTTTTCGTATTTAAAGCATTTGTTCCAAACTTATTTAAAGGAATTGATTGTTCAACATTTCAATGTGAAACCTGTATCTTTGCAAAAAATCATCGTAATACTTATTTATCTAAACCATACAAGGCAACCAAACCATTTTATTTAATTCATAGTGATGTTTGGGGCCCATCAAAAATTGTGACTAATAATGGGAAACGGTGGTTTGTTACATTCATTGATGATCATACTCGCCTGACTTGGGTTTTCTTGTTAACAAAAAAATCTGAGGTTCAAGATGTTTTTATCCGTTTCTACAATATGATTGAAAATCAATTTCAGACAAAAATAAGCATTTTACATACTGATAATGGAACAGAATATTTCAATGCATATTTGGATGATTTCTTTAAAAATAAAGGGATATCTCATCAATCTACATGTAGAGATACTCCTCAGCAAAATGGGATTGCTGAAAGGAAAAATAGACATTTAATGGAGGTTACTCGTGCTATTATGATTTTTATGCATGTTCCTACTTACTTATGGGGGGATGCAGTTCTTACGGCTGCATATCTTATAAACCGAATGCCGTCTAAAATTTTGTCTTTTAAAACCCCTCTCAGTCTAATCAAAAGTATTTTTCCTACCGTCAGGTTATACTCCGACTTACCCATCAGAGTCTTTGGATGTATTGCTTATGTCCACCTTCCTCATTTCACTAGGTCAAAACTTGAGCCTCGTGCAACAAAATGTATTTTTTTGGGCTATGCCTCGAACAAAAAAGGGTATAGATGCTTTGATCCTTTGAACAAAAAATACTTTGAAAGTATGGACGTTATTTTTATAGAAAATGAATCATTTTTCAACCCAAATTTACTTCAGGGGGAGAATTCGAACAGTGGAGAAAATTTTTGGGATATTTCTCCTCTCCAAATTGCATGTCCTGATAATTTTAGTCCTCGTAGTTCTATGCCAAATATAGAACCTTCCACTTCAGGGGGAGAAATGCTACAAATTGATCTCCCTGATCATGTTCCTGAGCTTCAGGTTTATACTAGGAGGGCACCTATTCAAAATAATACGGACCAAATAGTGGACTTGACACTGCATCAATCCAATTCCCCGACAAATGATATTGATTAACCAGGTAATCCCTCTTCCTCTTCCTTCAATAATCCTGACCTTGACTTAGATATTTCCATAGCTCAAAGGAAGGGAGTTCGTAAGTGTGCAAAATATCCAATTGCCAACTATCTATCTTATCACAGGTTGTCTGACAACCATAAAGCTTTCACCGCTAGAATTGATGACCTTTTTATTCCAAAGAATATACAGGAAGCTCAGAGTGACGTGAATTGGAATTTGGCAGTCATGGAAGAGATGAATGCTCTTAAGCAGAATTGTACTTGGGAAATGGTAGAAAGATCGAAGGATAAAAAGATAGTAGGGTGTAAATGGGTGTTCACTGTTAAATGTAATGCTGATGGTAGCATTGAACGATACAAAGCCAGACTCGTTGCTAAAGGTTTTACTCAAACATACGGTATTGACTATCAAGAAACATTTGCTCCTGTTGCTAAGATTAACTCGATTCGAGTGTTATTGTCTGTTGCTGTAAATGCTGAGTGGCCTCTTTATCAACTTGATGTAAAAAATGCCTTCCTCAATGGTGATCTCGAAGAGGAAGTGTTTATGGATCTACCTCCTGGATTTGAAGTGAAATTTGGAGTTAGTAAAATCTGCAAACTAAAGAAGGCTTTATATGGCCTTAAACAATCTCCCAGGGCGTGGTTCGAACGTTTTGGAAAAGCAGTTAAAAGTCATGGTTTTTTTCAGAGTCAAGCAGATCATACCATCTTCTATAATCATACTGGTAATGATAAAATTGTTGTTCTAATAGTTTATGTGGATGATATAATCCTTACAGGCAATGATGAGGATGGGATAAAAGCACTGAAAAGGAAACTTGCTCTTGAATTTCAAATTAAAGACCTAGGAAGCTTGAAATACTTTCTAGGGATGGAATTTGCGAGATCAAAACAAGGTATCCTCGTAAATTAGAGAAAGTATATTATTGACCTACTAAAGGAAACATGACTACTAGGATGTAGAACAGCAAAGACTCCTATTGAAACAAATCTAAGACTACAAGCAGCAACAGAAGAAGATGTGAAGGATAAGGAGCGATATCAGAGACTTGTGGGAAAGCTTATTTATTTATCACACACAAGACCAGATATTGCGTTCGCAGTAAGCATGGTAAGCCAGTTCATGCATGCTCCAGGACCGAATCACTTTGAGGCAGTCTACAGAATCTTGAGATATTTGAAAGGAACTCCAGGAAAATGTATATTATTTCAAAAACATGATAATTTTGACATAGAAATTTACATTGTTCATTTGTTGGAGGGAATCTGGTTACCTGGAGGAGTAAAAAACAGAATGTTGTAGCTAGAAGCAGTGCTGAGTCAGAATTCAGAGCATTAGCTCATGGCATTTGTGAAGGTATCTGGATAAAAAGACTCCTAGATGAACTAAAAATCATGTCAGGAACACCTATGCGAGTTTACTGTGATAATAAGGCCGCTATCTCTATTGCTCATAATCCAGTTCTTCACGATAGAACAAAACATGTTGAAATTGACAAACACTTTATAAAGGAAAAAATTGATACTGGAGTGATTTGCATTCCCTACTTACCTACAACAGAACAAGTTGCTGATGTTCTCACTAAAAGGCTTCCAAAATTGCATTTTGAGCGATTGATCGACAAGCTGGCCATGAAAGACATCTTTACACCAACTTGAGGGGGAGTGTTGACATCCGTGATTTATCTCATCAATATTCCTACCTTATTTGTATTTACCAAATGTAAATTTCCTTGATTTGTATTCGCCTTATGTAATTCATGCCTTACATAGATTAAGGTTCTCCCTATTAAACGAGACCATTTGTAATCATTTTAAAATCATCGATTAATGAAATACAATTCTTGAGTATTCCCAAATCGACATATATATTGTTAATAAAAACGATGATGTGTAGATTACCATATTTGTCAAATTGTTTGTTCCATTATATTGATTTGAAGTAGTAAGATCACATTATATCTAAAAATTAAAAGTTGAAATTTTAATTATAATGTGACATGGTGTTAATGTTATTAGAATTTTTGACATGTGTAGGTTAGAATAAAATGATTAAATTTGATTTTTAGAAATAATTGGACAAAATTTAGGAATGTAATCCGAATTCTTCGAATTAATGCTTATTTTCCGGTAATGATTCCGATCCAAACTCCAGCGGAATCTGTACGTTGTCGTTTAGATTGTCGAAAAAGGTATGAACTATTTACACTTTTTTAGAATTGAAAATATCCGATCCACCAATGAAGAGCTGGCAATCACATATATATATATAGTAGGTAGATAATCAAATATTATTGTTATTCCTATGTTTTAAATTGAGTATTTTTAATGTATAACAAAAATTGGTCAAAAAATTGTATCTATAACACAAAATTGAAAATAATTGCACATATACCAAAATAACGGGTGATTGAACTCAAACGAACTCAATTAATTACTAATGATTGAACTCAATCAGTTGAGCTCAATCACTTAACAAACTGATTGAGTTCAATCACTAGTTATTGATTGAGTTCGATTGAGTTCAATCACTCATAATTTTGGTATAAACGAATTTTTGATAAAAGTGTGCCATAATTTTTTAGAGGGTCTTAAAGTTAGTATATGTAACAAATTTCTTTTTAAATTTATTTCTTTTAATTTTTAATTTTTTAATAAATCTTTTTTTAGTACATATCACGAAATAGAAAAAGTATTAATTTTCACGATCGAACAAATGACGGTGATGTTGAACTGGTTTAACAACCATTTATAATTGAAGTTCTTTAAATCTTAAATTTAGTATTTACTATTAATTTGAAGTTATGAAATTCTTTTTATTTAAATTGATTAAATAATAATTTTTATGCAAGGAACAAATAGGAACATATTTTCATGATTTGCAGAAAAAAATAAGAATAATAGAGACCAACTTTTTTTCATAAAAAATAGTAATAAACTAACTACCAAAATTAAATTTAAATTTTTAAAAAATATGTGATTAATTTGAATATTTGAAAATATATTGACTAAAATAAAATGAGATCTAAAACTAACATAATATACTGCAAATCCAATCCATATGATTCAGAGAAAAATACAACTTAATCTTTTATTGTTTTGAAAGTTAAAATTTAGTTTACACTTAAAATAGAAACTAGTAAATAATAATTTGTATTAGTAATCACTAACGAATTAAGTATATGATAATTTCTTTTTTGAGCGCAAGAGAAAATTGGAAAATCTAAACAACAAACTTTATAATTATTTATACATCAAGATATTGCTAAATTATTACTATATTACTAACAAAAGTATATATATGACAATTAATTATTCATATGTCAATGAAATGATCTATTATATTTTGCTATTAACATGACATACATAAATAATTTAAAATCAATCATATATATATATATAAAGAAGAAAAAAATTGCATTAAATTGTAAAATTTCAACTATTTTTTTATTTAATCATTTACTTAACTTACACGGTGAGCAAGAAACAAAAATAGTACTTAATTAATATGTAAATACCAAAATGTCACAAATTAAAATTTTAATTTAATCCATAGATATATTAAGCATAATCGAGAATATTATAATATGATATATTTGCTCACATATAAAAAGAAAAGAATAGAAAAAATAGTCAGACCGGAAGCAGGCTAAGCAACAAAGAGAACAGGAGATTCTACTTGTATTAATAAAATAAATATTATATTAATAATATTAACATTCCCATTGGAGAAGAGAGGAACACGCGCGGGAATTGGCGCGTGAGAAGCAATCGCAAAAGGAAAGAAGAATTCGCCACGTAAGAAGGCAGGAAGTGCGTGTGAGCTGTTGGTTACGTGCTCCAACAAATCATTTCACGTTGTGCGACCCGATCGTGTCAAACCAACTGTATTTCTCCCCTTTTTTCCTCCTTTTTTTGTCTTCTGTTTTTTTCCAAATTACAAACTTTTACCCTCCTTCAAACCAAATTTTAGTTTTTAATGTTCAGTGTTGTGATTGATTATCTTGTTTGATATTAATTTATTTCGGTCACAAGTTTGATTTCTCGAATCAATATTTATAATCTTTCGATTCTTCTATCAATAACCAAAAACAAAAATATAATATAATAAATGATATCCACGAAAAATGACGATTTCAATTAAGTTAAATTGATGATTTCTATCAAATTAAATTTATTGATTACGACCTAATCAAAATGATAGAAAATAATGAAATTTGAAATATTTTGCATGTATAAATATGTTCTCATTAAAAAAATTGCTAAAATTATAATATAGGTGCTATAATTTGTTATTTCATATTCTAACTTTAGGTTTTGTACACTAATTCATCTTTCCAATATTTTTCTTTTAAATACAAATGTGAAAATTAAGTCTACAAGCTTTTGTCAATAAAAGCAAAAACTTAACCAATCAAGAAATTATAAATTCAAAATTTTTCATTAAACTTTTTATTGAACAAAAAGAATTTCTTCTTTAAAAGTTTGATAGGTGATTCGAAACTATAATTTCTCTTCTTTATTTGTATACGTATGCGATTGAATGTTAACTTGGTCTAATAACTTCAAATAACTTTTAAAAATATATATTTTGTAGGTTCGAATATTTGTAATTTTGTATTTAATAAATTTTTGAACTTTCTAAATATTAGACATATTTTTGTGTGTATGTTGAAAAAAATGTTAGTTTCATGGATATGTTAAATATAAGTTATAACTTTCTAATTATCGAATGAGGTGATGTTACGTTGGTTTGATTGATTCATAGTAATCTTATTTAATTTTAGTGTAAGATTTATAGTGCGAGTTTATGATCCCATTCTCAATTTAAAAAAAGAAAAAAAAAAACAAACAAAAAAATCTTTCTAATACAAACATAATTTAATCCATATGATACCAATTTGCTATCATAAAATTTTGATGGTTGGAATTATCCATCCCAGAATATTTGAATTTAAACAAAAGTTAATAATGATTTGAATCTCTTTTTTAGTTTAACAACAATCAATTGAGTATTTGTTTCAAGCTCAAAAAAAAAAAAAAAAAAAAAAAAATTGAGTATTTGTTTAAAAAAAACTTAAAAAACAAAATTGGGTATTGTCACTTTTTTTAATTTTTTTTTATAGTAAGTGTTAATAAATATTTATAATATATTATCTTTGTATTAATAAGTATTAATACAATATTAAAGCGTATTAATGAAAGAGTTCATTGATATAATTTCTCCTTTTTTATTCAATAATATATATAAGGTAAAGTTTTTGAACATGCAATCTCTTAGTTACTAAGCCGTATATTATATCACTATACTATATTTTTATGAAAATTTGTTGTATGTAGCAAACTTTTTGAACTAAAAAATCATAATCCATTTATTTAAATGTTTTAATTCCAAGATATTTTTTGTTTTAAAAAAAAAATCCCAAGATATTTTTGTGAAGGTAATAGTAAAATAATTTCATGTGATAATAGTAATAAAAAGGCGAGGTTGAATCCTTTCACTATCATCAACCAAAATGTTTCTAATAGTAATTTTCTTTTGTGTTCATCAAAATATGGGTGATAATTTATTTATTTAAGAAAATGGTGAGAATTCAATATTTTATAATAATTATTATTATGATTATTTTTTTTTTGTATAGAATTAAAGTAAAAACAAGTTTAAATATCGAGTCGACAAGAGCAGTAGCTCAAGCGGCATTAATATATATCCAATTATTGTAATCTAAAAAAAAAGTTAAAATACCGAAAACCAAATAATTACTAAAGAAGGACTTACTATTTTTGTTATAATTTCTTAATTAATTTTGAATTAAAAATCTCTATGTGTATTCTAGCTTATTTTCAAACTTGAAGCCAAATTTCACATATCTGCAAAATGACATGCCGAATCCTTGTTGCATACAATACTTTTTTTACCAAAAATACTAAAACAAATTTTATGTGAATTTTAACAATAAAAACAAATAGGAAAAATCAGGGGAAAATATAAATTTATTACCGGGAGAGAAAGAAGTTTATAGACAGAAAATGGGACCAGGTCTTGGAAAAGGCATAATATGCCACGTACTTTACCACTCATTATTATTACTATTAATATTAATATTAATATTCATCGCTGCCGCTCCTTTATTTATTTATTTTATTCTTATTAAAATAAGAAAATAGTTTTAGCAATTTAATAATAATTTTACTATTATTATTATTATTATTATTATTATTATTTAATTATTACGAGATATTTGATGGCTTTCGCCTTTCAGTTCCTACTTTTTGCGTCGACACATTCTTCTTCATGATTGCATCCAACAAACGACGCCATTTCTAAATTTCTTCTTCATTACTAAATTTTCCAGTCCCGAAATCGCTGCCCCAGTCCTCGCCGGCGTTCTTCTCCGTTCAACGCCCGTCGCCATTTCCTCCCCCATTCTCACTGGTGCGATCTCAACTCCATAGCTTTTCTTTCTTTGTGTTCTTCCGCTCTCTGAATTTCGCTTCTGTCAATTTTCCGATGCAATGCTGTGCGATTGATTTCATTCTTCCTTAGGACAATTTCTATTCAGCTAATTCGTTGACGAAGCAGGTTCTTATTCTGAAACTGCGGTTTGTTTTCTATTTCGAGAGTGAATTTTGCGTACTTGAATTGTAAGATTATGCTGTAGGTTGATGATTTTGAACTATTGAGAAATCAAATTGATGAATTAGTACTGTTTTTTCATTAGATTTCTTGTTTGATATGCTCTGTAGTCTGTGCCACGAATTTCCTTGGCGCCTTTCAGAAATATGATGTATAACCTGTTCTTCCTCCTATGGATCTTGCTGTAGTCTTTCTCTGGTTTCTGGAATCGTTGTGTGCTGTGTTTCTCGTGCATTTCGTGCATAGCGGAGCCATTGACTTTCTGCGCTTACTGATTTCGTAAAATCAAAATATCAAGAAGATGAGAAGAGATTTGTGTTTTTTAAATAGAGAATAAATTCTTCGAGTTTTCTATTCATACACGATTTTAATATCTCCAGGATATGGTTTGAATTCTTATCGCCTCTTGTTGTTTCTTGGAAGGACGTTTAAAAAATTATCGCTATATTAAACAGATAACCGAACCAGGATACTAATTAGCATAATACATTCCCTAATTATTAATTTAAAATGCTGTTTGTCTGCTCGGAGTGTATGGTTTCGTCGATGATATTTATTTTTGTTTGTTGCAGTTTTCCAGTGTTTAAACGTATGAGTCTTATCTTTTTGCCTCCTTTTATTTTTCAAGGTAAACAGGATATTGAGATTGATTAGTACAGAGTATGGAAGAACCTAAGAAATGATGGCATCATGGTAGTTCCACAAGCTGCATGGGAAGCTTATTGTATCCTCCCGAGTTAAACCCCAGAAGCATGGCCAAGAAAATCTTTAATCAAAAGAGACGTAATGGCGGTACGACTGATGTTGTTATGCTTTTGGTTATGAGAACGTGCTCTGCTTGAGATTTTAAAATGTTTTTGTAGTATCAGAATATGTAGTATCTAAAGAGTTAGTTTGAGGGATAGTGACTAGAAAAATTATTCTTGGACAACCGAGCGAATACTGATATGCATATGTAAGCTTCTTTTTTATTTTTTTTCATAAACAAGATTTCTCTAAATTAAAAATTGATCAAGATTCTTGGAAATGCTGGTGTAATGAATGTTAAAACTTTTTACCAGTCTATCTAGTATAAGGACACTGACTTGAGCAGAAATTAATCACAGGATAAATCAGATTATTTGATGCAGTTTTATCTAAATCGAATTCACATTTTCTGCAGGCCTGGAAACCCCTCGAAATAGCCTGGAACTACAGATGGAGGGTTCACAAAATTATTGTACTGCAGAAGAAATACCGGTAAATCTACATTTACTTGCCTTATCTTATTATGGTTTTGTTACTTTTGAGAGCACAGCACCACTACTAGAAATAACCTGAAACTTTCACCCCCAATGCAAACTGAAACGAGTCTGAATATATAATTGGACCATCTAAGTTCAAGATGTCAATCTTTGATCTGTCTGGCAATTTTGTTCTATTTGATATTCTACTCAGGCAACACCTCATGCAGAATCTTTTTAAAATTTTGATTCCAAAAAGATATCTTTTCAGTCTAGAACTTTGCTACATCGAAGCGCAACAACTTTAGATGTGCATCGGTTGCTTCAGATATGAGTTGTCTCTCATCTTGGCTTATTGTTAGGGTTTGAGTTGGTGAAGAAAAAAAGATTCATGTTATAAATCAACAGGTAGGACAGCCACCAAAAAAATGTATCTAATGGTATTAACCATGACCTATACTCTCTTAGTTATTAAATTCAATATCAAAAGGTCCTAAAACTGATTGACCTGTAGCTATAACCGTTCATATACATTGTCTAGGGACTCCACAGCCTATATCACTAAAATTATACAAAGAAAACGGCTAAGTTACTCCTGGCCCTCTTCTTAATTACTAAGTTCAAGAACACAAGTAATATATGCAGGCGAATCCTGTTACTTTACCCCATCCTTATTGGAGTATTTTCTACAAGTAATTTCACTTTTTCATTCTCAAATCAACGTTTTATTTCTGAAAATGATTTCCATTTTAAGTGTCTATCCTCTAATTTTCTCAAATTCTTTTCTAATGACCTTATTTCCCAATACCAGTATACTTTCCATGCGTGTGCTTTTCCACATCATATCCACTGCAATCTCTCTAATTGACATTTTCTATGTGATTGTTGCTGAATTCTCAGTACTCCTACCAAATTGATGACGTGTTTACTGACAAGGACTATTTAAAGAGTGGAGCTTCAATGAAGAAATTAATTGATAAGGAAATATCCACCTGCACGAATGCCAAACATCATGGACCAAGCATTGTTGCTCGACTCATGGGGATGGATATGTTGCCCCCGGGTGCAAAAGATGAAGTTGAGCAAAGTGACAAGAGGCATAATAGCAAGGGAGTTAAGACTTCAAATAAAGAAAGTAATGCCAGGTGCTTGCATTCTCATGCACCCTCCAAATCAAATTCTTCTAAGCAGATGGACCTGTACTCATCCTATCATGATAATGACAAGGATGCTGATCGATGGAGTTTCAGTCAGAAGATGGAAAGACCACGCCGTCGGGAACATCCTCAAGAGGAGGAATTACAAAAGTTCAAGAAGGAATTTGAAACATGGCAAGCTGCAAGGTTTAGAGAGTGTTCAAGGGTTCTTGAAGTTGGTAGCATCAATAGACGGTCACTTGCTCAGGAAGACGCAAAGGAGAAAATAGCACTAATTGAAAACACAAGGAAGATTTCGAACCAGAAGCTCTCAGCAGAACATAAAGTTCCAACAGTGGGGGTGAAATCATATAAAAGTGCCGGTCTGGATGATGGTATTAAGAGGGGAACATTCCCAGCTAAGAGGGCACCTTTTTCTGCAAGAAGCAAATCCATGGATACAGATTTTGAGCACCCTTGCCTGATAAGTGATCAGAAAGAGAAATTGCGTGGCCCAACAAATATTGTGATTTTGAAGCCTGGTCCTGGTAAGATGTGCGTCCATGAAGAGCACTGGACAAATTCCTCAGGGACCTTAGGAGAAAGAGTTAGTATTGAAGATTTTCTTGAAGAGGTCAAGGAGCGGCTGAGATGCGAATTGCAAGGGAAAACTTCTAAAAAGGGGTTTGCTGCTCGTGGAAGTGGAATAGAGACACCATCTAGTGAGAAGCCATCTCACTCAAGACAAATAGCTCAGAACATAGCAACACAGGTCAGAGATAGTGTCACAAGAGACATTGGAAAAACTTTACTTCGTTCAGAATCCACGAGATCTTACAATAGCGAAGTTCAATTCAATGAGTTAGGTTCCCCAGAGTTCATAAACAAAGATACCAGAAGATTCTTGTCTGAGAGACTGAGAAATGTTCAAAGGAAAGATTCAGTCCTAGATAGTGGCAGCTCCAGGACATCTGTATGTGATCATGAAAGACTTACAAGGCAAGCCGAAACTACTTTGACGAATGGAAAGTATACAAACTACTGGGAAGTACTCAGAGATGCAGAAGAAATGCAAACTAGATCTTTCAGGCATGAGGCAGATGTAAATGAGGTTCTTCCCAAAGAATGGTCACCAAGGAATCTCTCCAGGTCATTCTCAGCTCCAGTGTCAGGAACATCATTTGGGAAGCTTCTTCTGGAAGACCGCCACATTTTAACCGGCGTCCACATTCAGAGAAAACATGAAGCAAGCGATCATGTGGCAGCGAATATCAAAAAGCATAAGAAAGAGAGGTTTAATTTTAAGGAAAAGGTTTCCAATTTCAGATATAATTTCACTCTTAGAGGGAAGCTGTTTGGCAGAAAGACTCAATCGATTGGCGGATTGAACACTCTTGACCTATGCTCAACCAAAGACATCTTGAGTGGACCAACTGTTATAATGAACTCTGGGGAGCGCCACGAAAGGGTATAATATCTTAGCTATTACAATTCTGGCTCCACAGTTTTATCTTTACTGATCATTTGTCTTCATTGTCTCAGGAGAATTTCACTGAGGTGCCTCCTAGTCCTGCTTCTGTGTGCAGCAGTGTCCAAGAAGAGTTCTGGAAATTGTCTGCTCATCACAGCCCAATATCAACTTCAGATGTGACTCCTAGAGACGAGAGCTGTGTTTCCCAGGTCTTTAAGGAGATCAGCTCTAACTTGAAAGGTACGTGAAATTTCTTTTAGTTTAAGCACGATCAGTTTTACACTTCAGTACTGTTATCAATGTCGTATGTAGAAAATATTTTTCCTTTTGTCTTTGGATTTGTTTAGTTTTGAAATTTTATCTGTCGATAATATAATTAAATTTACTTCTAGTTGGATGGATTGGTGATTCCATAATTCAACGTAGTATCAAAATAGAAGGTCCTGAATTCAAACCTTTGACAAATCATTTTATCTCCAATTAATATTGATTTCTACTTGGGGACTATTTAAATTTCAAATTTTCAAGCCCACAAGTGACGAGAGCGTTGGTTAATATAATTAAATTTACTCCAACCAATCAATTTAAGTTTTTGGGTTGATCGGTGATTTAACATAATTCAACAATATCTCTCGAGATACTTAGTTTATTATATACTTTTTTCTTCTAGTATAATCAATTATCATGCCTTTGAATACAGTGGCTATTACCATTGTGGTTACTTATATCTTTAGTCTGTTATCTTCAAAATACTTCCCTCAAAAGGTTGTCTGCTTCTGCTTATGTATCTTGGTTGATTTTTACAAAGCTCTAAAAAAAATTCTTGTATTCATATTAACATTGTTGTATAAACTTTCTAACGTGTAAATTGTCACACATATAGGACTATGAATATAGTAAACGCCAAAGCTATAACGTGTCATTCTTTCGGTGACGGACATTTCTCAATTAAGTTCAAGTATGGGGTTGATATCTGAGTTCAAACATTTGATTTCATTTTTTCTTACACTGTAGAACTTCGAAGACAGCTGAATCAACTTGATTCGGATGGTATTGAAGACAAAGCGGAACAGCAGACCATTGAGTCTGAAATCACAAAACTCGAAGATCCGGGTGAAGCTTACATACGAGACCTTCTTATTGTTTCTGGTATGTATGATGGATCAACTGATAACAACTTATCACAAAATAACGCAGCTACAAAGCCTATGAGCAATGCGATTTTCGAGGATGTCGAAGAAGCTTATAGAAAATCAGAGACAAAAAATGGAATCATTGGGAAGGAGCAGAACGAAAGTAGTGTAGATCACAAACTATTATTTGATTTGTTGAACGAAGCACTTCCAATCGTACTTGCACCATGTTTAACCATGTCCAGATTTAGAAGAAAAGTTATTAACTCCTCCACGTCGCCACCACCTTTGATCGGAAAAAAACTATTGGATTCTTTATGGGACATCATCCACAAGTTTATACACCCTCCAACTGATAGATATTTTTACTTGCTCGACGGGGTGATGGCTCGAGATTTGAATTCATCGACATGGTCCTCATTCATGGATGATGAGGTTAACATGGCTGGAAGGGAGGTTGAAGGTCTGATCATCAAGGATTTGGTTGATGAAGTGGTGAAGGATTTACGAAAATGATGCAGAGTTTTTAATTCTCAGGACACTGACCTTGTTGTGCTACTACTTGGAGTGGACAGAAATTGCATGGAAATCAAATATTGAGGATACCACGCTTGATATTCACTCGAAATATACTTTTTTTTTTGTGTTACTTTTACGTACATATGTTCTTAATATATTGGATGTGTTTAATGCAGATTGGCTTCAAGTGAAGGTGTTATTCAGATGTAAATGACTCATCTTTTGTTATCATAATTTGTAAAGAAAAATTAACATGATATTTCTCTATGCAGTTTGTGCACGGCTCTTGCTTTTGCCATATGGTTTTCTTTTTAATAGCCAACCGTCGAAAACTTAAACAGGCTGCCGATTTCTTTGATAAAATTAAGGTACAACTTGTACAAAATTTCTTCATCTATAATTAATTATAAGGACAGAAACGTGGCATGCCTCAAAGACTGAATTTTTTGTCATATATGTATTGCTTTTACTCCCAACTATATAAGACTAATATTATCATGCTTGGCGTAGTTGGTCGAAGGCTCGAGCTTCAAGGGTATGCTCCTTTGAGGTTTTGAATTTAAAACCCGCTTATAATATTAACTTGTAGATACCCCTTCAATTGTGTGTATATTCTGATATATCTCGGTGCCACAGTCTACAAATGGATGAACTTTAACTAAAAAGTATATAAATCACGTCAAAACAAATTGAAAGAATCTATACTAATTTGTGGGGATAGTCTTCACTTTTAAAAACATTTAAAAGTCAATAGGTAAGGTTAAGGCCGAATGAATCTTGAACCTAGGGCATTAATATGTTTGATTGACAGTTTTTTTTAAGTCTACATTTATAAAGCTTACAGAGGTAGGACTGTGGATAGATTATGCAAAATAATAGGTTTAAGATTATAGAAATTTGGAATTTGTTGTATGATTGGCAAATGTTAACATATGTGATCCATAAAATGTGAGTTTCATAAATCTCAATTTTACATAACTCTACACAGTTTATGCGAGATTATTAACATGTAACATGTTCACAAATCTTTGATATAAAGGGGATGCTTTTTGCCAGCCAGGTAAAAAGAATCAATGGTTAGACATTATTTGATATAAAATGCTTCATCTAACTTAGCCAAACTACCCCATGAATTCCCCTAAGACTAAAGAATAGTCAACCTTACTATTAAAAAGTCAACGACCCAATTGCAAAAGTGGAACTTTACCAACTGAGCCTAACGATAGCAAATTCTCATATAGCAAAAATTGTGGGTCTGCCTATGATTTTGTTTTCATCCTGAGTTAGGTAGACCTAGACCATAATGCATGTGAAAGCCAAGAAATTATTTTCGAGGGAATTTGTTATTGGTACCAAATTATAGCATCCCTATTTTAATTTTGATAACTTTAAAAAATATTTCATATGTTTTCACTTAGTTTCACTTGTTTTCAATCCGTTTAATTAATTGCTTTGAATTAGTTTGATTTAATTGAAGTCATCCATTTTACTTGATTGGACCTGTCAATTTATGGATTAGAATGTCGCAAGCGATTGAGTGAAACGTATGTTTTCAATTTTTGCTATATTTGATTTTTTCTAAAATTAAAATTTATCATTTTTTTTTTGTTCACGAAAGACTTTCTGATTTAAATTATTTTGGGAAGTAAGTTTTTATGTAAAAAAAATCACAAAATCCAAGATTTATAAAGTCATCATAAATAAGATTTACTTTTATATACGAAAAATTAACATTTCTAGACTACCTATTATCAAATAGTATTGAAATATGAGGGAAATTCACTTTAGCATATATATATAAAACAAGACTCCAGTTATATCTCTTTTCCATTTCTTTTTCGACAATCGTCTTCTATTTTTAAGATAGTCATATATGATATATTTATCCATCACATTTTTCTTTTAATTCTTGAATTTCATCTATTTTTTCTCCATTAAAATAAAATAATGTATTTTTTATTGGTATAGTTGGTTTGAATAATATCTTGATTTATTTTTAACTGAAATTCAAAGTGGAATGTTTCTTTTTATTAAACATGTCCAAAAAGCTTATGTTTACCAAATTTTCTAGTTGTATAACTATTTAAATTGTTCTTATAAATTAAATTATCAAAAATGATATTTAAATTATACAAATATATGAATTTCGTAAATAGTCATAGGGGTATTTTTAAAACATCAAATAAATCTAAGTCTTTTTAAAAATAATTTGAAATAAAAGATGACTATATATTTAAATATCAACATCTATAAATTTAGGTAGTAAAAAATTTCAAATAAAGAGTGGTTTAAAAGTTGTTTTGAAAGAGTTAAAGCATAATTTTAGAATGTAATACTAAATGGATCACTAGTATAATGATTTTATTATTTGATTATAAATCAGCTTAATATCAATATCACAGATTCAATTTTAAGAAGTAATATTTGTCCTTTTACTTTTTTAATGTATACTAAAAAAAACCAATAAAAAATATATATATGTAAAAACACAAACATGTTTAAAGTCAAATTTATTATTGGATTTTCATTTCCATGTAAATGAAAGGATGAGTGAAGGGGTGGGGCAGGGCAATGACAAGTATCCTTGCCCGCCCCCTGATTTTGACCTGCCTTTGTGGTGGAGCACATGCTCTGTCGGCTAATCATCATTTCTTCTCTCTTTTTCTCTATATATTTTTGGAAGAATATACTTTTTTTTATAAATAAATTTATGTCATACCTTCGTAAATTAGGGGTGAACATGGGTTAGGTTGAATTAAGTTAAAGAGATTTCAATCAACTCAAATTTTCAGGTTGATCATTTTTCCATTCCAATCCAATCCAATTCAATTCAATTAAGAAGACAACTCATCCAATTCTATATTTTTGAATTGAATTGGATTAAGTCATCGGTTCACCAATGATATAAATATTTAATATTGCAAAACATTCAATCAAAATCACTCACTATTAGTATTACTATTAAGGTTCATATAAAAAAGAGAGATTTGCATATTTAGACCATCTTTATAAAGTAATTGCAAAATTATTCTTCTATGAGAATATTAGCAAAAATAAATTTTTCCTTTTAATTTCAAAAATATAGAAATTGTCCAATTACATATGTACCCCCCTATTCCGAATTCTAGTTTTGGAAAGTTTTAAAACTTCCATCCCATGTAGAGAAAAAT
>JBBMEF010000022.1:12495583-12517107 GCA_037832685.1 Sicyos baderoa
TGGGGAAGTTCGCAAACGTGTCTGGTTTAGAGCGAACTTTAACGTTTTTCTTATGGATTTTACTAAGTTATTCTATATTTCGCTGTCCTAAATTCACTTGTTTTAGCGAGTCATCAGCCATCCGATCAGCTCAATCGACTTCGACCTTCTTCTGGATATTTATAGTGTAGAATTACTTGGTCGTCAAGTCGAAACGAGCGGAAAAATCTTCATTAATGCAAATCTCGTGATTTTCTCTGATAATTTCTTGATTGACATCGTCTTTAATGTTGATTATATTCTTTGACTTTGTTTCCTTGTCGATGTCATTTTTCGAAGGCAACTGCCATGTCAGCATGAGTATTTCGCGTTGAGTGTTGCCATCCGCGTGTTTAGCTCATTTATCTCATTCCTTTGCATAATCCTGCATTTTGTAAACTTTTAGCGCGTTTTCTATGACAATTCTGCAAAATAATATTTGCGGTGCCGAAATGTGTATGCATGCGGATTACTACGCTTTTACTCGCATTCTCTCTAACTCGCGCGCTACTTTTCTCTTAAACTTAAGAATAATACAAACTAAAGCAGCCTAAAATACGCTCTATTTGAGAGCTATCAATCACGCTCCAGACATTCTGATTGCACGATCCATTGTCGGCTAGGGACCACCTGACACGCTCTGCTCCCCGATCGTCCTATGCAAAAGATTTATTTAACCTCGTTTGATAACCTGATTGATCAACTGGTTCAACGGAAGAGAAGAAAAATTCACAAAACCCGCTGAAGACCAAGTAGAATTTCCGGCGTTTGACATTCTTAAGCTTTGATACCAACAAAAGAATGATAAAGAGAAGGATATGAGAAGAATTCTTAAGTGATTTTCATTGATTTAGAAAAAGGTCTAGCCCTAGTATTTATACATCTATAAAACCCTAAATGTGAGAATGAATAATAATCAATAAAGGAAAATTACTAGACAGATATAGGGTACAGATTGAATGATGCAATGATAGAATTGTCATGGAATAGAATTTCGTTGAGTAGATGATTCTGGGATGCAGTGACTTATAGGTCAGCTGGCGGTGCTGACTGGGAGCCCACATGGTTTTTTTACTCTTCTCCTCAATAGATTTTCTTAAGAAGGTTTACTAATTTTTTTTTTTTTTTTTTTTTTTTTTTTAAGAAAGGTTTACCAATGTGGTATATATGAATGATTTGATCAATCAAGAGTCTTTTTTTCGATATAAAGCACACAACTTTTGAGATCTTCCCATATATTTACAAAAATGATAGGGATGCATTTGAGATATCAATTACAAAACTATTTTCTCATTTTATTTTATAGATAAATATATATTGTAGTAACAAATTTACTTACATCAAGAGATTATAGGTTGGAGTTTATCATTCCCATTACTATTGAACTCCAAATAAAAATATTATAATAAAGAAAGAAAGCCAGAAAAAACAAAGGCAAATATGATATGATTAAGGCTTTTGTATTTATCTGCTAAATGCAATTAATGACAACAGTGAGTCGTTTAAGTAATTACACCCTCACATGCATATTACAAATCAGACAACGACCCTGCACGTGTCCACGTTTGAATTATTATTATATTTAATTAAAAATAATTAAAATTTGAAGACAATACGACCATAAATCTCTGACAGAAATGAAAAACGCCCTCCTCCTTCACTGTCAAAAGCTGCAGACTTTCCGACATCCTCTTTGATCTCCGCCGTGATGTCCACCGCCGACCGCCGTAGCAGACAGCACAAACTTTCAGAGTAGCCACGTCACATTGTCAGACGCTGACTGGCCCGACCGGTACCCTCTGGGCGGGACAGTGTCAGAGGAAACTCATACAGATCAGCTCTCCACCACCGGTACCTCCGGTTGCCCTTCTCTGCAAATTTCTTTTTCTTTTATCCTTTTTTCCCTCAAGCTAAAATTAAATTATTTGAATTTCCTCTTTTTAAAGAAATATAATTGTTTGATTGCTTTCCATTTTAGATCCGAATATTTTCAACAGATGAAAAAAGTTGAATTGGTTTTACCATAAATATTTTAAAAAGTATCACATTTGGTAAAATTACTATAAATAGTTGTATTATCATTGCTTCTTTATTTTTCTTTTTTTTTTTAAACCATTCTCATTTCTTTTTACTGAATATTTTCGTAATCTTTTCTTAGTTTGTCGTGTATAGAGATTTTTTTTTAATTAATTATTAATCTTGTCTCGATTCAAATGAAAATATTTTTCCTAAATTAGTTTCTGCATAAATCTTTTTTCTTTTCCACTAATTAATTTTAAGGATGATCCGTGATCTATACCATGATCTAATCCCGCAACCATTTCCAAATTCTTTCTATATATATAATATAGATGTATATATGTTTTTGAATTACTTTATAGATTCCTTATAAAGTTAATTAATTAATCTTGTGTATATACTTTTTAAATATATTATTTATAATAAAGTAATTAAAGCTTAAAAACAAATTAATAATGCAGACGAGAGGAATCTTCCACTAAACGTAACCGCTACCTTTAATAAATAAATATATAACTTGAGATGGAGTCAGACGAGCCAAAAAATATATACTTTTTTATTTAGAAGAAAATATATATATATATAATAGAGGCACTTATTTTCTAGAAATGTCAAGATATAGCACATAAAAAGAAAACTAAAGATTTAAAATTTTGAATACATAATTTGACCAATTAAGAAAGAACCATAGTTCCCTTCACTCCTTTCTTCTTGATCCATAAAATTGATTCAAAAATTAATATTAGACCTATTCCAAAGGTTAATTAATAACGGTCTGATCAATGTTGGGTAAGAGTTTTAAAAATCATAAAATACAGTAAAAAATAACATAATTTTAATGCTATCTTATATAGTTTAGTCACCAAGTGGTTATAAGTTATGAATAATTCAAATATTAGAACTAAACTAATCATTGACTTATATTCAAATTAACTTAGTTAATCTAAAGGTAAAATATAAATTTGGTATTTATAGTTTGATAAAAAGTTAGAATTTAATCCGATGATTTCAAAAATCAAAATTTAGTCTCTTTGTTTTAAAGAAAATTAATTTCTTTTTTTTTTATTCAAAAACTTGAATTTAGACTTTATGATTTAAGAACTTGAATTTAGTTTCATTGGATGAAATCTAAAAATTTGTAATCACCATGAATTATGTACGTGAAAATTAATTATTTATGAGGGTTTTTTGTCCGAACAATTACTTAATTTACATACTTAACTAATAATTAGAAATGATAAAAATTATTTTTTAGATTTTATTAAATTATAAAGATTGGATTTTAATTTTTAAGATCAAAGAGATTAAATTATAATTTTTTTCAAATCATAGGATTTTTTTTATAAGCTTTTTTTAACTTACTCTTAACTTTATATCTGAGATATAACGCTAAGAAATAAGTATGTAAAAGGAAAGTAAAAAAAGATGATACAATCATAATAATTTAAAAACAATGGAGATAAGGACAGCAAAAATTATGAAATTGTATGAAAAGGATTTATTGTTCACGATCCAATTGAATATTTTGATGACAGATTTGATTTTATGGGTATTTAATTTTTATATTATTTTGTTTAGAAAAAGAAAAAGAAAAATGTTTAATTTAAGAAAAAAGAAAGAATATAATAAAATAATATTTGTGCATTGTGGTAAGGCGCTCTCCAAATAATTTTGGGATTGTTGGTTTGGTTGTTCTCTCAGAATTGAATTCATATCATATTATTATGATGGAGTGGGAGAAGCCCGATCACCAAAACCCTTACAACAACAATCACGGCCTCGCCGGAACCACCGCCACCGCCACCGCCGGCGCTCTCTACGTGAAAGTCATGACCGACGAGCAACTGGAGACTCTTCGCAAGCAAATTGCTGTTTACGCCACCATCTGCGACCAGCTCGTCCAGATGCACAAAACCCTAACTGCCAACCACGATCTCACCGGTACTTTTCCCTTTTCCCTTTTCTCAATCTCTTAATCTCATGCCCCTGTTTTGGATTGTTCATTATCATTACAGTATTGCAGTTTTTGGATTCTCGATTGATGCTGATTTTGTTGTTGTTGTTCTTGATTTTCATTTGGAAATGCTTGCGAATATTCGGTCGCTCTATTTGTTAGGGAAAACGAGTAATGCTGTCAAACTCTACTGGTTTCCCCTTTTGTGATATTCTCTTCAACTTTTAATGATCCTTTTTGAGCGTGGAGGAAGACTGCCCTGCTTTCCTTCTTTCTTCATTGTTTCTTCTTTGTAATTTGCAGGAGCCAGGAGGGTTATCTTTTTATCACGCCTTTTCATAACCCCCCTCCAGTTTCGGATCATTTGGCTTAATTCACTTCATTTCCTCACTTACTTGACATAAAACAACTCTTTCCAAACTTCATTGTAAAAAAGAACCTGATTTCTTTTGTCTTATTCAGTGGCGTTTTGAGTAAAGACGTCACTATATGGCGTAGACGGCACCACATCCGTTGAACTTATCTGACTGTCGAATACGACACTGAATAAGACACAAAAAATCGGCCCCTTGCACTGTTTTACAAGGCTCGTTCAGGCTCGTGTCTAAGCGCACTTAGACTCAAGGGAAAAGTCTAGCACCTTGACTCTGCCTTGAGCGCTTCAAGTAAAAAAGGCGTGTCTTCCTATGATTAATTGAAAATAAGTCTGACTAATTCTTAATGTAAAAATCTTTGCGTTTAGTTTTTTTATCTTTATCTACTAAAAAAATGACATTTACTTACTCCTATAGTATTATTTTTAATATTTCAACTCCAACTATGCTATCTCTTCTTTATAAATGTTCTTATATATAGTGCGTCTCACAATGAATGTTAAGATTTTTTTTCTGCTGCGCCTAAGTTCAGAGTAGGCTATTGCGCCTTGACCTTTTAAAAACACTGGTAGTTGACAATTAGTTTTGAAACAGCTCTTTTTTATGATAAGTTTGAAAACTAGCCTATTTTGCCAAGTTGCCCATTTGTTTTGCTAAGAAATTTTTAGAAGAATGCCATCGTCCGTAAATCAAATGGGCGAGAATGAGAATGAGATGTATTTTCTTTTGCAATTGAATAAGGGATTCAATACAACTATTTGTTAAGTGAATAAGCCAGTTGAAGACTAGACAGTTTTGATAATGATATTCAATGGTTTTTGGGTTAAGATGGCTGTGGAGTTATGGGTTTGACTTGTTAGCAACTGGAAACTGGTTTCTGCTCCTTTTGGTATGATCTTGGAGACAATCTGATGAGCCTCCTCTATGCACTTGCTTAAAGCTTGTGTCTTACTGCTTTGCAGGAATGAGGTTGGGCAATATCTACTGTGAGCCATTGATGACGTCTTCCAGCCACAAAATTACTTCTAGACAGCGGTGGACTCCGACGCCCGTGCAACTTCAGATCTTGGAGCGTATATTCGAGCAAGGGAATGGAACTCCTAGCAAGCAAAAGATCAAAGAAATTACCTCTGAACTGGGTCAACATGGCCAAATTTCTGAATCAAATGTCTATAACTGGTTCCAAAACAGGCGCGCCCGATCAAAGAGGAAGCAGCAAAGTACAACTGCCGAATCAGAAGTGGAGACAGAAGTCGAGTCGCCGAATGATAAGAAGACGATACCTGTGGATCTCCAAACTCATCAAACCTCCGCACCTTTGGGGGAGGACATGTGCTTCCAGAGTCCTGAGATGAGTCCTGAATTGCACTTCCTGGATCCAAACACCAATAAAGCTGATATATTGTTTCCATCAAATGGAAGTTTAAAACCCGCAAGAAGTTTCAACCAGATGTCTTTTTATGAGGGTATGCCATAACAGTAACACTCTTTCTGATGTTCTATTACTCATCAATTTGCCTGACATAACCAAATTTCTTTCGGAAAGTATTCATCAACTTGAGTGGGAAACATTGCACACAAAAACTTGAATATCTTTGAATACGGTTTTGTTAGGCAAAACTTAGGTCCTATAGGGTATACTGTTTGTCTTAGTTTTGATATAACTATGATTACAAGCATGTGCAAAGTAAAAAGATCGGTGGCGTGTTGGCTTGGTTGTAATCTAATTTAACTCCACGGTCACGGATTCGTTCATGAAAATCGGTATTTGTCTCTCATTTTATTTGTGAGCAGTCGTTTGGGCTCCCATTCTCAATAACTATGATTAAGCATGTGCAAGTAAAAATGAGTTGCCAACTTGTCATCCCTAGATACATTGAGAAAGTCTTCATTTGATACTGTTTTTGTCTTTGATAACCATCTTTGTCACACCTCCACACAGAGGATATAGAATTGAGTTTGAGTTTTTTCTTTTTAAAATTAATGACAGCAGGGAATGAGCAGCTGATAGGAAAGATCGAAACACCGGAAAACTATGATCTTTACCAGCAAGCAGAATGCTACGGCATGACTGAGGGACCCTGAATCTGTTTACAAATATGCTGGACTTCTAGCTCTCATGTGAATGCATTTAGTCTTATATGAGACGAGGATGACGATGACGAATGATGCTGACTTGTGTGCTCGTATCTTGTCGTGGATTGTCGGAGTTTTCAGGTTTAAGTATATATTTTGGTTGGATTGTGTTTGGAATTTTGGAGATGAGCTTTTGGGAGTTGGTTGGTTGATTGATTGATTGATTGATTGATTGATTGAGCAATTTAGAGTGTTGTGGGTTTGTTAAATGATGACCCCTCAAAGGAGAGGATGCATGGTATGGTGTCCATTTGTAAAAGAAAGTGTTTGTATGAAAAGATGATTGCTAAGGTGACCCTAATTATTAGGAGAATGAGCAATGTCTCACACAAACTCATTCTCTTTGTTATTGCTTTACATAAAATTACCAATAGATAGATAGTTAAGCCAAGTGGATTAGATTTGTTTGCAGCCAATGGTTAATTGTTGAAATTTAAGTGGAATTTTCAAATAAACTATGGATAATCATTACTCACTCTGGACTTCGATTATTTAAACTTCGAACTTATTTTTCTTCTTTTGTATTATTTGGGACAGCTTGTATTTCTCTATTATTTTTGCACGAATCAAACACTATTGTTTAATTCTTAAATAAATTATCATAATTTGAACCTGATAAGCGCGTTAGAAGTCTTTTTAGGATCTTTGTAAAAACTCACAATTTAAACGACTTAGATCAAACTTAAAATCTATGATCGTCACTCTTAGATTCTAAGATAATTCACTCCAAAATTAGTTTGATCAATACTAATCAAATGAATTAATTTAACTTCATACTTAAAATAAGATTTGGAAACAAGACCAAGAGGGGTCTAAGAAAACACAAGTTGCTACTAAATGCATTTTGTAGAGAATAAAACATAAAAAGTCAAAAGTCAATTGCATGACTTAAATGCTAGATAAAAATGTAGATATGCTTTAAATAGACTCAACTAACTCTTCCAGAATGGCATTTGCATTTATGAGCATGGTTGACAAGGTTTGAAATCAAAAAAGTCCTAAAATATGAAATTTGGAAATTAAAATTTTGTCATGTTGTCATCTTCGAAAATAAATGACTACTTTCATATTATCTTCATTTCAATCTCTTATTCATTTGTTGTGCTAATGTTGTAAATAAATTCGAGTTGAAAAGGTTTTGTCTCTTCTTATGTATTGGCAAGCATTTGAAGATGTAATATATATGCCTTTTGAATTTTGTTTGTCTTACTCCTTATAATAGGTCCTTCAGGTACATGTAGTTGACAGAATTATATTAGAACCTATTTTCTTTAAGTTATTTATTATTTACATTTTTTTTACCATTAGATCAATTTAAGATGGCTTATTTTACTTTTATCAAATAAGTAAGATTAGTATTCACGGTTGTTATTTACATGTATATTTATATTTGGTTTATATTCATGCAGGGAGAAAGATGCGTTGAACCCTGTTACAGTTTGATCTCTACTCATGAGAATGGTGATGTTGAATATTAAATACTATTTTTTTTTACCTTACTATTAATTTTATTATAGCCTAAAAATATTATATATTCTAAGCTATCATTTTCCTGAAAAACAAACTTTTTTTTTTTTTTTTTCAAATCATGAATAAGACTAAAATATTTATAAAAGAATCGATAACTCGAGCAACTTGAACTACTCAATCTAAATCGTAAAAGTTGAGTTGCATTGTAATTCTATTTAATTGGGTTGTAAAACAAAATAGTATCTATTTAGTTTTAAATTTTTAAAAATATATATATATATTTTTTTTTTTTTTTTGTGTTAGTCTTCAAACCAATTTATACATCTCAACTATTTTCGCAAGAAAAACTCTAAAATAGTTGGCAAGTTTCAAATAAATAAATAAATAATTAAAAAAATAATTTGATCTATTACATATAAATTTGAACTTTATGCATACAAAAAACAAAACAAAAAAAATCCTTAAATTTATCTGTGGATATTCATAGACTAAACTGTAATTTAAAATTTTCAATGATCATTATCTCAAAGAAAATAAATAATATATACATAAAATAATAATTCAATATAAAATATTCGTAATAATTTTGTATTGATAATTTGGCACAAACCTAAAAATTGGTTTTTTATTTCCATATCCAAATTTGCTCACTTACATAAACAATTAGAACATCGGTATATGTTGAAAGTCGTCATAAATTAAACTCATGTCAACTCATTCTTTCATTTGGAAATCGGAAGCTCCCGTTTCCAGTTTCCCTGCCATTTGATGTTTAATCAAATGACAACGCCTTTACGATGCTGTGCCAATTCTATGTTCCATTCATAGGGCAATTACTAGAGACTGACAAAACCCATGAATATGCTCTGATACGAATCAATATTAGCAAAAGAGCAAATTCAATCAACTCAATTTCATGAACCAAATGGAGGAACAACAAATATTATCTAAAATAAACATATTTTCCACACAATTCATATGGCATCTCGCTATCATTTAAGAGAATATGTATTACAGGAACTCCAAGAACCTGAGAAAGAGTGACAACTTATAACTCAGTAGTGATCGTATTCCCGACTTCGCCGATCCTATACCAAAACTTGGACTCATTCATATGCTCACCAGACTTGACTTTCACCTCCAAACTCACTACCTCAGCTGTCAGCACTTGATGGGGCTGAACCAAATGCATCGGTAGCCATGGGATAGATCGACTACAGTCCTGAATTCCCCAGTAATCGCTCGACTGCAGCATGGACATCCAGTAATCGCTCGACTGCAGCATGGACATTTCCCGCGGTGGCGATCAATGCTCGTATGTTCTCCTGCCTGTCGATGAATCCCATTTCTTGCAGCTGTGTGAGCTGTGTTGAATACAGTTCTTCCGGTGGAACTGCCGAATGGAATGCATTAAAAGCGAAGTAAATGAAAATAGAACAGCTGAACATAAGCAAAGGGCAAGAGATTCAACCATCGGATCTGTGGGGCACGGCTAAGCTACCGGCACCAAGTCCACCAAACATGTTCATCAACATCTCCAACCCCGCATTGTTTGCACCTCCTACCATTTAGAGAATAATTTTAGACCAAAATAAGAGTACTAATTTGTTCACCCACGCCACAAATAAAGAGCAACAAACCTAACTTAGTGGTTCATCATTGCATGTCAATTAAATTTATCCCAATCTACCACCTTTTTAGATGCTTTGATATTCAAATCTCTATAAAGTCGTTTCATCTCCAATTAATATTAATTACTAATTTTCACCAGTACTGTATTCTTCAAATTTTCAAGTGAGTTGGAGTATTAGTTGATTTGATGTAATTAAATTTACCAAAATCAATCAACTTGAGTTTTTGAGTTGATGGGTAATTTAACATCATTCATGATTCAATAATGTGTATTGGGGTAAGACTAACTCAAATCAAACTAGATCAGAAAACTACTCTCCACCAGTACCACTTTTATCCTTAAGTCCCCCTAAACATCAAAAACCACCAATCATATTTATGTTTCTAAGTGATGTAGCCTTCTGGAATTTTGAGCAATTAACTGCACCATAGAACGTTGAGCAATTCAACATATTCAAAACGTACTGTGAAAAATGCACAGAGAACAACCGTATCAAACTGCAAATCATAATGGTAGTACGACAACAATGCTTGTCAACCTTTTTATAAAGTTAATTACCTGTGCCTCCACCTGTCTGACCTTGGTTCCTACAAAATTGGGAGAGAAAAATAAATAAATAAATAAACGTACACACCATAATGCTCACAAATCTTTATATATATATATATATATATATATACGACTGTATGTATGTATATATATATACGACTGTATGTATGTATGTATGTATATGTGTGTGTGAGTGTTCGAGCCAACTAGTGCTACCATCCCCGACCCACCCTACAACATTTAGATGTCAAAAAAATTCACAGGAAATTAATTCCTAGATATGTGGTCACTATGGAATTAACCCATCACCACTAAGTTCTTCAAGGCCTTCTTGACCCAATAAGTCGCTCTAGCTAATGAAATGGACATTATTTCATATTGATGAATTCTCTTTTCTTTTTTTTGATATTCGTGACTATCTGAGCCAGCGCATCTCGACTAATGTCACGAGACATACCGCCTGACCCTAAAACATTAAGATGCCAAGGAAACCTGTAGAAAATTAATTCTTAGGTAGGGTGGCCACCATGGATTGAACTCATCACCTTATGCACCTCAAGACCCTCTTTGACCAATTGAGCCACTTCATGATGGTTTGATGAATTCTCTAAATGCCAAGATAACTTATCGTGGTTATCATCGTTTATGAATAAATGGGGAATGAAGGTGCTGACAGTCAGACAACTCAACAAGTAATCATCAATTATATTCCCAAACATATTTCAATGTACATGTCCATAACGTTGAGTTTACATGTTTTGTTTCCTATAAAAAAAACTATATATATATATATATATATGAGATTTCTCAATAAGCAAGTTCAGCACAATATAGAATGTTAAGCTATGAACTACAAGATTTACATAGAAATAGCTGATCAAAATTCATCAAAGGGAGTGGAGCTCAATTCAGGTGAACAAAACATTCCAACGGAAAGGTGGGGTCAAGAGGGCCTTGAAGAAATAATAGTATAGAGTGCTAGAGAACTTGGAGCTCAATTCAAATCATGAATAAGACTAAGGATTTAGGTCTATCTTTACTCTTGCCTATTTTATCTTCTTGGTTAGCAAAAAAATGGCATATGCATCATCATGGTCATTCCTTGGCAGAAAAAGATAGGAGTTGAAAAGAGCCTCGGGAGATTCTTGAATTAATTAACCTCCACACTTCCGCCCAATAGAACACAAAGTTGATCTTTCTTGTAGATTGTGCCTAGCATCAAGAAATGGGTTTTTTTTTAACCGGGAAATCAAAGCTTTGCTCCACTATACCCAAGGTAACCATACCCATCCCTAGGCCAGACACCGAGAGACATCAAATGAATGAAGACACGAGAGTCGAGAGGTGTCTACAAATTAATGTCACATGTGAGTCTCAAACTTGGGACCTTGAGGGGAGCACACCTGCAAAGCCCAAGCCTTCGACCACTACGCCACCGTTTTGGGACGCATCGACAAATGAGTTGTTCCTATTGGTAGGGTCAGGGTGATATTGGTTTGGTTTTCTTTGGTTTTAGGTCAAACCAAGAACCGAACCAATTCAATCCAATCAATTTGATAAAAAAGAGGAATTGAACAAATGTCCAATAAAAGAAAAAACCATTGATTTGGCTTTTTTCAATTTTTAGTTCAAATCGAGAACCGATCCGATCTAATTAATTTGACAAAAAGAGGAGCTGAACCAATAACCAACTCGATTTTTTTCGATTCAGTTCCCTTACAGATAATTTTTTTTTAATATTTTACTTGCTATTTTACTTACAACCCATATTTGAATGTTTTTTTCTTAAAAATTCTCAAAATTTATAATTAAATTAAACAAAATAATTTATCAATAAAAAGTTAAACTAACATATAAAAAAATGAAAGTAAATAAATAAATATTGGTTCAGTTCAGTTTTTAATTAGTTTTTACAAATAGAAACGTAACCGATACACTAACTTTCGATTTTCTCCAAATAAAAACCAATATGTCCAATATTATGAAAAAACCAAATCGAATCTAATGGATCGGTTTGGCTTGGTTCGGTTTGGTTTTGTCATTTTCGATTTTTATTATCACCCCTACCTATTGGTGATCGAGATCCATCTTTAGCTCATTTGATTATCCTTCAAAAGGTTTTAGAAAGGCACACCCCTAAAGTGTTCCTATACAAATCCTCTTGAGTTTCCCTTTGGCTCTCTCCAGCCGAAGACGGTTTCTCTTTTTTCACATGGTCCTCCTTGGGTTTATTTGTGCATATATAAGCACATGGTTTCCTCCTCTAACCTTCGGATTCGGCCTCCTTCCCTCTCTTTCTTTGTATTTGTCTTTTTATTCACCTGTTTCGGTAAGTTCTAGGTTGTTTGTACTTTTTCACTTACCAATAAAATGGTTTGATTTCCTATCAAAAAAATAATTGGCTCTTTCAGACTATCATCAACAAACATGCAAGATCATTAACCAATTTAATGTGCTCACTTGCCAAAAATTTAATAATTACAAAATTCGTTTAAATTATTAAATACAGTAGTAAGAAGAAGATGAAGAAACAAAAGTTCTTAACAAGTTTTACGTAAGAACTCTTTCCTATTCCTGGTAGACCCAATATGTATCAATACATACGAACTATGAAGCACGGACACGGGACAAGGTTCGGACACAATAGGACACGACGATACGCAATTTTCTAAAAAAATAGGATGCGGATACATTGAGGATACATTTTCTTTAAATAGTAAATATGTAAATTTAGCATAAAATACTAAATGTACTCTACTAATAAGCATATAATGTCAAGTTAATTTCAATGCACATCGGTTAGGCATGCTTCATGGGAAAGAATGAAAGACATAACATTTTTTGTTTTTCTTTTACCCTTTCCTTACCTCGTTATTATTTAGTTAATTATAATATTAACTATTTGGATTTGAGCTTTTAATATTTGGGCTTAAAGACCACACATGTTCTCAAGATGTGTTGAAGGTGTGTTAGAGGTATGTCC
Source organism: Sicyos baderoa (assembly GCA_037832685.1). Taxonomy (NCBI): domain Eukaryota; kingdom Viridiplantae; phylum Streptophyta; class Magnoliopsida; order Cucurbitales; family Cucurbitaceae; genus Sicyos; species Sicyos baderoa. The sequence goes on from JBBMEF010000022.1 coordinate 12,508,720, forward strand.
GAAGTGTGTCTGATTATTAAAAAAATAATAAAAATAAGGACACGTAAAATGGTGTGTCGGAGAAGTGTCTGAAAGAATGTGTGTCCGATACATGTCCGATACGAATTTTTTTCCTATTTTGAAGTGTTCGTGCTTCATAGCAGATGAAGCCCTCATTGGGGCAATTTTATTCAACATTTCTTTGTCAACAAACAAAAGACTTCTCTTTTCAAACCATAAAATGTAGAAAAAAGAAGGGAACCAAAATCCTAGCAAGCGCTAGAAAAGGTTGTAAAAAGATACTTGGAAATGGCGTTGATGTACATTTTAATTCAGCATTAAAATTCTAAAACACATCTTGAAGAAGGCATGTTTGCACCATCACCGGGACTATAATTACTATACTATGATGATACTAATGGAAAACAGTGAAGAACTTGATTCAACTAAATTTAGCAGAGAATAAATAAATCATCAAAATTAATATAATTACTACATCTCTGAAAACAGATAAAACCTAGCTCCTAGTGAATGTGCTTACACAATTTAAATGAGATGTTTTTACTAGATTACTTACAGGGTGGGCTGGCGACCAAGCTGAGACAGAAGCTGTTGCTGCAAAGTAGACATTTGCTGCAAAAAGATTTGTAATAAAGAAAAAGAAAATCAGAAAATGCTTATAGGAAATATTCAGGTTAGGTAGCAATCATGTGATCAGGTTGGATTGAAGGAATATAAGATTAAGAAGATCGTGGATGTTGACATGGCAGTTATGCGACCCATTTCCTTTACCTGCATTGTCTCGGGGGAGGTCAACTGACGTAAAAATTCAGGATTTTGCATCATCTCTCTAAGCTGGGGGTTGGAATCAAGCAAGCCACGCAATTGAGGGTTGAGACCAAGAATCTGACAGGACAGGAGATTTTGTAAGAAAAACAGATAAATTTCGATATCATCCTCAAATTCTAATGAAAAACCAAACGAGTACCTGGTTCATATATTGGGGGTTTGACATAACACTTTGCATCATCTGTGAAATAGCTGGGTTTTGCATCATCTGATTCAGACCAGTGGTATCTGGTGTTGCACCCAACATGCCTTCAAGATTTGGAAGACCAAGCCCAGCCAAACCAGTGGGAATTTGAGCACCAACATTTGGAGTAGGATTTGACCTTGTAGTGTTAGTTTGGGTACTGCCAGCTGATTAATTACTGATGTTAAATGGTTGTAAAATATCTTCATACTCTAAAAATAAGATATGGACGCAAATTTGATAGATGGGAAACTTGGATTCTAAGTGAGTTGGGAGAGGGTCACAACAAAACAGCTGAAATCCTCATAAGTTTATGTAACACGACATACTTAAATAATTAGAAGAGGCCAATAATTAAAAGCAAATTGAACATATAAGATAAAACAAAACCAAACAACTATTGCTTACTGCCAGCAGGGGTCCAAGGGTTTGGAAGTGGATTTGTATTTGGAGAAGGAGAACCATTAGTGGTATCAGAAGTGGCAGTAGATAAATTGGACATTGTATTATTGGTCACACCCCCGCCCGTTCCTGAAAGCGCAGCAAAGGGGTTCGAGCCATCATTTCCAGCCGTTCCAGACATAGTTGTTGCATTTAGAAATGGCTCTTGAACAGTTTCATACATGCGCCTAAGCATATTAAACCCCTCAGGGGAAGACTCAATGTTGCTCATTGCTCTATCAGTATTCCGCATCATCTCCCGCATAAGCTCGGGATTTCTTGCAGCCTCAAGTGTCTGTCGGAGAGTACTGGGATCGTTGAGAATGTGTGCGAGCTCGGGATTACGATCCATTATTTCGCGCATTTGAGGATTGTTCATGATCAAGTTCCTCACGATCTCTGGATTATTCATAATGTTCTGTATGGCAGGCATGTTCATTATTTCTCTCATTATGTTTGGATTACTGGTCAACTGCTGCTGAACCTGTTCAAACTCAGGAAGGCCAGCTCCAAACAAGCCCCCAGTGGAACCAAGCCCATCCAAACCAAGTCCAGGAAATAGGGAAGATTCCAAACCAAATCCTCCCCCAAATGCTCCACCTTCATTTGATCCAACACTTGCTGTGTTACTCGAGGTAGTGTTCGGACCGCTAGCATTGGGTGCAGTAGAAGGATTGGTAGGCGGCGGTGCAGCAGGTGCCGATCCACGAACCAAATGGACAGTATGATCAGCCTCTAACCCTAAAAGAAACAACATCACACGAACAATTACATTAGAAAAAAGGGACTTCGAGGCTCGAGCAAGCAATACATCAAAAACCTAACATCCCAGTATTCATAAAACAATTAAAAACATAAAATCAATCCAATAATCAGAACTCAGATTCAAATGCAGAAAACACATAATGAATCCAATAGAAACGCACCGTAGCTTTGTAGGGTTTGATCATCTTTCAGAATCCGACCCTTGTAAATCAGGCGCTGCTGATCGGGCAGAACCTCGCTCTGGTCGGCAAGGATGGATTTGAAGGATCCGACGGTGGATTCAAGGCTGACAAGAACAGAAAACTTAGAGCCATTGGAGGATCGAATGTTGACGTTGACTTTGGGTCCAATCTCGGCGGACGCATCTCCATCGCCCCCACCCATGATCGTGTATCCCTCCTGGGCGCGGGAGGAGCTTCGGCGATCGAGGAGAAAGAGAAATTTGCAGAAGAAAAATGAAAACAATGGAGATTGAATGAAACCCTAGCTCCAAGAACTTCGCTGAATCGATGGAACCACCTTGATCTCTCTCTCTATCAAGGAACGGAACCAAATGAACTGAAATGCTTTTGTGACATTAATAATTTTACAATTTAAGAAATTAAACAAAAAACGAAAAAAATAAAACAAAAGAAAAGCGAGAGAAGAGAGCCAAGTGAAAGCAAGGAATTCATAGATGTCCCTTTATGGGCGCGTTTAGCACACGACATATCTATCTTTTAGTAAATTAAAAGTTAAAATATCATTTTAGTCCTAAATTTTAGGAAAATTGTAATAACTAGACCATATTCCAAAAATATTTGTAAATATAAGTATTTAGGTTTTTTATTTTTGCAAAGTTAATTTTTCTTTTAAAATTCATAATTCTTAATTTTTCGTGAATACAGTTTTTCTCTTCTACACATTTAATTTTTAATTTTCGAATTCAAACTCACATCTTAAATGTCAACTCTTTTAATGGGGAGAGATTTTAATTCTTGTTTTCATTTATCTCTCATCTTTATTCCTATTCCTTTTTCGTTTCAGTTGTCTTCCTTCATTCGTCATTCCAACATTTTCGATTTTTCATTTTGATTCCTTCTCTCTTTTCACATTCTGGTCATCACGTAAATTTTCGTCGACCACCCATCTCCGATCGGACGATATAATCCTTCGAATTCAATCATCTTCGATCACTCATCTCCATTTTTCACAATATTTGGATTACGTTTTTCTTTCTGATTCATCACCATTAAAAGGTTACTATTTTGTCATATTTTCAACTGCAATATTGTATTATCTGATGGTTTGATATGATATGTTTCATTCATGTTCTGTATGTACATTTAATTCATTTATATTTCAGTCTTTAGAATGTCAAAAATCATGTTTAGAATTATAGTAAAATCATATGTAGAATAGTTTTTTCTATGTACTCAGATTTCTATATTCTGGTATAATTGAGTGTACACACATCTACAAAACTGTATAGTTTTAAAAATACACTATCATGTCGTATTTTCAAACCGCAATACCGTATTTGTTCATATTGTGTGTTTAGGTTAGTTATACTGTACATTTTCTCCTTATAGGTTCATCAACCATTCCAATTCGAATTGCACACATGGTCTTTAGAATGTTAATAATCATGTTTAGAAATGTAGTAAAATAATATGTAGAATAGTATTATCTACGTATTGTAGATCATGTATACTTATACGGTACATCTAATGTTTTATATTCATTTTATTCATATCAAGTACATTTTCCAAACTTCTATTGTATTCACAACATATTCATTACACAGTATTGTATTGTCAACACATTTATGGCGTGTTTGGCATGCGTGTTAAGTTAAAACGCGTTAATTTAATCCCCCTTAACACGCGTTTAGTATGCATGTTTGCCATATGTCTAAAAACGCGTTAACTTAATTCGGTTTGAGAAAAATGAATTTTCATTCATCCGAGTAATTTTCTCTCTTTCTCTCCCATTTCAGGCGTCTGTTTCCTCTTGTTTCCATGGTTATTTTTAGAGCTTTTTTCCCCTATTCGTTCCGATTCATGGCTCTTTTGGTTTTGATGTGTTCATTAATCTTTTTCTACATTTAATTTCGCATCGTTTAACATATGGTTTGTGGAGTTTTAATGAGTTTTGATTTTTTTTGTCGTCACATACGTTTCGATTTTGGATCGCTTTGTGTCTAATCTTTCTTTGTATTTGCAGATCTAGTGCTCTCGCTGCCGATTCAGCTTCGAATCTTGCCGTCGTCGACTTCTACAAGGCTTGAATTTGCGAAAATCGATCTTCTAATGGGCTTGCATGTATAGAAATTGGTATTGAAGGCGGCAACCAGGTAGGTTTCGTTCTGAAATTGGCTCGATGAGGGAGACAGATCCAGGTATGGTTTCTAACCCTTTTCCCCCTCAGCCAATGATGAGAAACCTCACCCCCTCCCTCCCCCAATTCTTTGCATCTCATCAATTTGTTGGAATAAAATATACGAACTATTTTTAATTGTTGTTTTTATTTATTTATATATATTTTTAAAAAAAAACTCTAAGTGAAATAACTCACTTTCATCTCTTTTTGTATACATGTTAATCATAAATATAGTTCGATTTGCTCTCTGTTAACAATAAATTATTGATGTTTCCTTCTGTTGTTGTGATTGTTATGAAGTTTTTTTTAGTATTAATTTTGATGGTAAGACATCATTTATTTCTATTAAATCAAACACCTCTAATATTTCTATATATTTTTTTTTTTTTGAGTGAAATAACTCCATTTTCATCCGTGTCAGAAATATAGTTGGTTTTGCTTGCATATAACAATAAATTGTTGATGTTCTCTTCGTTGAGATGTAGGATTTTTTTTAGTATTAATTCAACTACTACCTTAAATGCATATGAATTCACCTTTCAAATCTCTGGATATGTTGAATGATAACAAATCTTACATGATTGAAAATTTTGCCTTCCCCATTAATTTGATGGTAAGACATCATTTATTTTAGTTAAACCAAACACCTCAAATATTTCTATATATTTGTTGTTTCACTTTCTGTTTTACACAACCTAACTTACATTGCTCTCTGTTATTGACGTGAATATTCTTTCATTGCTTTATGTTTAAACTATTTTTGTTTTTCCATTTGTTGCTCTCTGTTTTACTTGGCAGTTAGACTTCTATTTCTAATCTTAGTTAATCTATGTTTCAATTGTCTATTATCTATTCTTTTTGTTTTGCCTTATGTTGCTCTTTGTTTCACTTGTTAGTTCTGATCTTAAGTTAATATATGTTTCGACTGTCTATTATCTATTCCTTTTGTTTTGCCTTATGTTGCTCTTTGTTTCACTTCGTTCTGATCTTAAGTTTGTTTCAATTGTTCGTTCTGATCTTAAGTTTGTTTCACTTGTTCGTTCTGATCTTAAGTTAATATATGTTTCAACTGCCTATTATTTATTTCTTTTATTTTGCCTTATGTTGCTCTTTGTTTCACTTGTTCGTTATGATCTTAAGTTAATCTATGTTCCAACCGTCTATTATCTATTCCTTTTGTTTTGTCATGTTACTATTTGGTTCACTTGTTAGTTCCGATCTTAGTTAATCTATGTCTCAACTATAATTTATATATTATTGCATCATACTTTTTTTTTAAATACAAAAGTAACATGGAACACATGTGAATGAGGCAGGGTGTTCGCAAGGATATTACAGACCTGAGATTTATGTTGAAGAGGAAGACGACCCGAACACCCCCACAAGCAGAAAAACCAGGTCATCACCCTCTTCTGTGGGAGAGAAGAGGAAAAGAGTCTCAAGAAAACAGGAGATGATTGATGTGTTACGTCTCGGCATGGACATGCAGTACAAGTAAATCAAAAGGATTGTTGATTGGCATGCGACTACTCTACAAGTGACAAAGGAGGATAGCGACTCAAAGAGAGGGAAGGTTGCGAAAATTCTTTGTGAATTAGAACCACCATTAACGGATCCGAAAATAATTGTGCTTATGAAGATTCTTTTGAAAGTCCTCACCGAATCTTCTGCTTTTCTTAATGTCCCTCCAAATTATCAGTGCAACTACCTATTGAACAAGAATGGATGATGACCCACTCTTTCTCTTTATGAAGCCCTAGATTGGAGGATGACGATGATGTCACTTCTTCTATTTTGTGAAGGCTCTTGTTGCCTTTTTTTCGTTCAAACTTTATTTACTAATTGTAGGATCTAGAACTTTTCTTTTGTTGTTATGAGCCTTGATGGCTTATGACAAATTATATTTTCCTCTATTATTATGAATGAATGTTAATTCAGTAGTATATTATTGCTTAGACTTTTAATTTTAATGCGAAATGAACATACATACTTAGGTAGAATTATTATAAAATGATTAAAATATAACTTTGATAAGACAAAGCTACACAATTAGTTTGAAAGTTTGATAAAATATTGTGAACTACTCATTGTTTAGATTATGGACCTTCGTACAAATATAATAGTCTGGAAGATATTGTACACATGGCAAATACAAATGGGGGATGATGTTGGTGCTGCTCACACTAGAGCTATAATGGACGAATCTTCAATTGAATGGTCATACTTTCGAGATTTATTGAGGCAGCGAATATTTTATGAATGGAAAACCCCAACAGATGATTGAACGAAACAACTTTATAATTTTGTATGTGTAACTCAATGATTTAAAGTATGACTCATATTTTGTTGACATAAATTTCATCAATTATGTTAAAACCCCAATTTGACTTTGGAATGAACATTATGTTGGTACTATTTAAAATAATTTTTATTTTATATATTGTTAGGGGGGAAAGGTTGAATATTCAAAACATATATAACAAGTAGAATCATTTTTAAAATGTATGAAAAATGACAAATATAATTTAAAAAAACTCAACTTAACGAAAAAAAAAAGAGAAAAAAAACTCAGCTTTACTTAATATTTATACCAAACACAGTTTAACTTAACACTCAGCTTAACTTAACCTGCTAACCAAACAACAATCAGCTTAACTTAATCCAGCTTACAAAAGTCTGTCCACCAAACACAGCTTAACTTAACCCCTCAACTTAACTTAACACCCAGCTTAACTTAACCTCTCTTAACTTAACCCTAACCCCTGCACCAAACACGCTCTTATAGTATACGTATAATTATATATTACAGTATTGTGTGGACATATTAGTGATAAAGTACAATTTATTCTCATAGGTTTTTCAAGCATCTCAATTCGTATTGCACATAGTGGACTCTCCATGCATGTCATCTAAATTCATTTCAGCTTCTTCTCCCTTTAATTGCTATAGTAAACACGTAATTAACCAATAAGAACCATGTATACAACACAATATAGAATGTATCAAATTGTCCATACCTCAAAATCGTAATCTTGGTAACATTACTCTACATGTCCTTTTTGTATCTGCTCATAGAGTATTTCCAGACACCATTTTTTCATTTTCACATTATTATTCAACATTGTTTTTTTCTTCCTAGCTGCCCTTTTTTCATGGTGTGTATACGTAAACACTCAATATCATTTCAACTACGTAAACAACACATAAAATCAGTAAATAACAACCAGTATAATTGGCAATATACTAATTCACAGTATCAACAATATTGTATTGTACCGCATAAATTTACAATAGTGAATTAGATGCATTGCAACTTGCATCTACATCCTCGTGTTTGACCTGACATCAAACCAACAGTCAACATGAGTATATGGATAAATTTACCATATACAAATTACAGTATTACATCAGTTTGCACTTTACCCTACATGCACATCAAATACATGTACATTCTCTTTCTCTTCAGACTAGTTCAATATTTTCCTCAGCCACCAATTATATGGTATTTTCAGACAGTACAAAATTCCTTCGCTCTATTTTTCCTACAGTGTTTCTAGATTGCATAGCGATTTGACTCCCAAACGTCCGCTGATTATTTGTCTTCCCAACGTGAAGCAATGAAGAAGCTTGTTGTCTTTTATGTGAAAAACAAATTAATAAATGTTCGTTTGTGAGGGTGTTCGCAATATGCGAAAATAAAGTAAGGTTTTAAAGAGAATTGCAAATGCAAGAATACATTGTCGATTGCAGCAAGTTTTAAAGTAAGTAATTAAGTCATCTCCACAAGGAATTATATTTAGTTCGTCTAT
>JBBMEF010000022.1:12527749-12540167 GCA_037832685.1 Sicyos baderoa
TTTTCTTCTCCTGCTTTCCTTTTTTTCTGGAGTACACTTCATTTATACTTGGAAGTTTTCCTCTAGTATATGCTCTTGCAATGCGTAAACTTTCTTTTTCCATCACAAGCTTGGATAAGGTAACCTTAAGGAAGTTGAACAATGCTAGTCTTCTATGCTTTATTGTTAAAAGTTTTGCCATTTTGCTTTATGTTTTGTTTTCTTCTCCTGCTTTCCTTTTTTTCTGGAGTACACTTCATTTATACTTGGAAGTTTTCCTCTAGTATATGCTCTTAAAAGAACATACATTCTAAGGTTTGGCACTGTTTTATTTGGTTGTCCTAGTTGAGATAACTGAGAGTTGGAAGCTACTGTTAGATCGGTGACTTTGATAACATTCTTATATTTTCAGTCCAGGTTAATGATGGAATTGAACTATATGCTATCTTATGGAGCTGCTGCTCCTTCTCTCTACTTGCTTCAGAGGTTCAACCTGCTTGAAAGTCTGATGCCATTTCATGTATGTTCTTCTGATGATTCCTTCACCATGGTGTGATCTTGACCTAATCCTAGTATGTATCTGAGTCGCAGTTATGATTGCAGGCTGCATATCTTGATAAGCAGGGTATTAAAACATCTTCTCTCAATTCCACAATGTTGATGGTGAGTGCAATAATTAGTCACTTCTGATTTTACCCTGCAAGTGGGCTCCTGTAGGTTTTCTACTTGCAAATAATGTGTCACTCTGTTCGTGTCTTGTTATATCCGTGTTTTGTATGACATATCTGTATCCGTGCTTCTTAGATGACGTTCTTTCTTTTTTTGAAGTGGATCTAGCCTGTCTAACTCCATTAACGTAGAATTTATAGGAAACAAGTTTGAATTGATAATTACTGAATATATCATTTTGTATATTTAATATATACATTTATGTGAACTCTTACTTGTTTGCTCGACAATTAATTTGCAATTTATGTCCGTTGCTTGGCCTAGGGACGGGCGTGGTTACCCTGAATATAGTGGAGTGAAGTTCCGATTTCCAAAAAAATTAGTCTGGAATTTATAAATTTGGATTTTGACAAATGGATGTGATGGACTGGTGAAATCGTCAATTTCTTATACATATCAGGGTTCTGTCAAACTGGTTAAAGTTAAACCACGTCATTTTCTGCAATTCAATATTGGATTTGTGTCTTGATTGGTTTTGTTCTTTATTCTATATGCAGAAACTGTTTTCCAATTTGGATAAATTGGTTTCTTGTGATCGGCCTTCAGACTGCAATATATGGTTAGATCATTATTTAGTTTTCCTTCACTTATACTTGTTTGAATTTTCTGTTCATTTTCAAAATTGGATTTTATGCATCTAATATCATGTTAGTCATAGGTTTCCAAAAATATCATGTTAGTCATCATATTGGCATTGTCTTTTGAATTGTTTCAACTTATTGAAGTTGTATTTTGTAAACAATAAGTGGCAAGCATTCGTCAGCTTTAATAAGTAACTTGCGTTTAATTTTTCTTCCAAGAATCACTCCGGTTTTAAGTCCAAGAGTTTTGGTAATGATGCTTGGTTAAAATATAGTTCTGTTTTCTTTTTTTTTTAATAAACATCATAAATAGATATTAACACAAGGTTAAATCATAACAAATCATCACCGTGTTAAGATGAATTAGTGTACTAGTAATAATAATACACATAAATGATCAATACAATCAATCAAAACACAAGTCCTAAAACTAACTTTAGAACCCATTTCCAAATTCCAACTCTAAAATTAAATCAAATAAAAAGGAAATCTTTTTTTTTTCTCCTCTAAAAAACCCCACATTTGACAGACGAAGAAGCGTCTTCTTCGTCTGATCCAAAACCTTACAGCTTCCATTGCAATCTACACACATCACAAACCTTACGCCGCCGCATCCATCACACCCGCTGCCGTCGGAATCCCGTAAAATAGTTCTGTTTTGGACTGCAGGCAAAAGAAATGGTTTCTTGGTTTGATTGAAGATTGTTCGACAGCTAGCTTTGATAATGGATGAATAAACAATGTTATTTATTATTGTCCTTATAAGGAAACGATATTTGATAATCTTATGGTGAATTTTAACTACTTTTATCATGAACCAACCATCATCCTAAGCTAACTAGAGCAAGCTCAACAACATCAATGTATACCTACGAACCAAGAGGTCATAGATTCAATTCCCCACCCCGTTGTTAAACTAAAAAAGTCATCATTGTAAATCCGTCGAGATAGAGAAATTCAGATAGTATGATATTATCATTATAATATGAAGGCATGTCCCTAATGGGTGGCGCAACGGTTGGAAACTTGGGATTTGAAGCTGTGCTTCCCTCAAGGTCTCAGGTTTGAGATTCACCTGTGACATTAATTTGTAGACACCTATCGTGTCTCCATTCTTTCGATGTCTCCCAGTGCCTGACCAAGGGACAGACGTGGTTACCCCAAGTATAGTGGAGCTTCAATTTTTCGGTTTCCAAAAAAAAGAAAAATGCACGTATAACTATGATTCATTTTCTTCCCCCTTGAACTTCTAGAGATGGCATTTTGTCAATATGGATATCTCAGCCATGTTTTCATTCTAGGTAAATTTAGACCTTTGGCATATCAGTCAAATAGTATGCCACTGATGAGATTTGTAAACTGTGCAGGGCTGCATTGTTAGCATTTCACATGGCATTAGTTAACAACCCTCAGAATTCTCATGTAGTTCTGGCTTTTGCTGCAACCTTGTACCATGGGGAGTGGAATGACGCTGAGAACTATGCAAAAGAAAACTCTCTTGTGCAGATCAATTTTAGGCCGGAAATTAAGAGATTGGCTCAATTTAAATCAGAGGAGCTTGCTGAAAGGGTTACTCACTTTGCTCTGAAAGTACAGGATTGCGTAGCTGCTTTAACTTCAGCAGATTGTCGCTCAGAAGCCTTGCCAACATGTTCAGCCTCTCCACATTCCTGTTCGGTAAATAATACTTGCATATTAACTTATGTAAATTCATATGTATTTGATACGATCCGAGATCAATATTGATATCAAAACATAAAGAAACTACATGATAACCCAATTTTTAATAGGACTTGGAACCTCCCATCTCTAGAGAACACTTCTCTTGAGCCCACTAAATCTTTACTCAATATTTTGGACACCTTCCTCACTCACCCTTCCCCTCTATTTATAATTGAAAACCCTAACAAACTTGCACCTATGCCCTTCTAACTATTCCTATTTCATTTAAGGCCCCATAAAGTATCAGTATTGTTCACCAATGTCTATGTTAACATTCCTGATTACGTCATCGAAAATGTCGAACTATGTTTGATCTCTTATCTGTGCCTGTAATAATTAGAACTCTTCTTTTTAGGTGGTTGTGCCCAAGAAAGCTGCTAAAGATGTTGCTAAAATTTTTGAAGTGCTGGTGAATGATGTTAAATCCTACAAAAATAAGAGAGGGGATTTCGAAATTAACTATGGAAAACTTACGAAGGGTATTTTGAGTGAGAGTAGATTTTTCTTGGGAAAAGTTATCATGGAAACCCTCAAAGATGCAATTGTGCAGGGAGATGGAAACATTCTTGACATGAAACAAAATCTTTGTGTTGATGCTGTTACTGAGGAAATTTATAAATCACCAGTCTCTGATTTGGCAAAGGACAAATTAGTTGTTGATAGAAATAAGATATTTCGAAAACTGACATCAAGTTCTGAAGTTCAGTGGGAAGCAAATAAGAAACATAAGCTTGTTAGGAAGGATGAAAGTATTTCTGACAAGGTGGCGGATCGAATCTGCATTGAAAAGAAACATGGACATGTAACCGACAGTAATGGGGAAGAAGGAAAGCCAGAGAAGAAAGATCACTATTTGTTGTCCCAGGGAAAGGAGGACATTGAAAAGAAACGTGGACATGTAACCGATATCAAGCAGCGCAAACGTCTGCTTTCCAGCATCTTCAAGTAAATGCCCTTTTGTATGTGAATCAGAAGCTGGTCTTTGAAGGTGAATGATTCAAGCACCATACTTGTTTGGTAATGGTTTCTACCTCAGGGTTTGATCATTACAGTGGCATGCTTAAACACACTCACCCTTGTTCGTTTCTGTTCAAGTAGTTTTGATTGAAACTCCCAGTGATCTAGAAATCCAACTGGAGTCGAGTTGTTCATTCCGAAACTAAATGCCGAACATTCGTCACGACATGCGTGAAATGATATTTCTTTGTAGTTTGCAGATTCATGTTTGGTTTCCCTGGTTCTCAAGACAAGTGGGTTAACAAGTTCATATAAAATCTTAGATTGAAAATTCAGCCAATTTTGGGTAGGTAGAATGGTAGATCTTTTTTGTAACTTTATTTTAGGCATATGGTGATCCCTGCTGTGTTCTAGTTGATATATCTTAAATGATTTTGATTAGCTCGATTTTTTTCTTTCCTGTATTGTAGTTTATTATGATTTTTTCTTCATTTACCACCAATTTTCTTTTGGGTCAAAAGTTATTTACCTTGCATTGACTTCAAACTAAATGATGTGATTATATGCTGGATGAAATTATTGTATTGCTTGTTTAATACTCATGATATTAGATGGATACAAAAGTGTATTTTTACTGGCCTGTTAATTAATTGTGAAAAATACTTTTTTAATCTTTAGGTTTGGAGTTAAGTTTCAATTGATCTTCATATTTTAAAATTGAGCATTTTACCAATGGTATTTTAATCCCGCTCAATTTTAGTTTTTGAGATAACAAAATTGGTATATTGACTAAAATAATGATTAGACTAATTTCAAATTTCAATATATTAATAAAATAGTTATTTTAAATTTTGTAAATATTTATTTTTTTTATAAAAAAATATAAGTATAAAAATAAACTAAAAAATCAACTAAAAATAAGTATTATTGAAATATCGAAATTAATAATTTTTAATTTTGAAAATTAGAGACCAATTTGAAATTACACCAAAGGACAAAAATTATTTTACTCTTTGATGATTCCACTAGCCCATTTCCACCCCCATGATTCCCAGGCCAGGCCAGTGAACTTATTTTTCTCTGGCACCATTGAATTAATGTATGGAGATTGACAACCTTATAAATAACCTTAACCAGTTTTAGTAACTAACTTTTAGTTAAACAATAAAAAAGAATTCGAATTTATGACTTCTTAGATAGAAAAATAATTTTATTGACGATATTTATTTAGCAACTAACTTTTCAGTTTTTTTCTAAACTTAATGTCTTGGCCATTAGGAAAAACATCTCCCTTGCCCATTTCACCATCAATCACTAAATAAATATCGTCAACAGGACTACTTTTATATCTAAGAAGTCATAAGTTCGAATTCTTTTTTAAGGTTGAACTAAAAGTTAGTTACTAAATAAATTGTTGAACTAAAAAACGGTCTATCAAACAAATTGAAAAACAAAACCAGAAACCTTTCAACTCATGGCACATGAAGAATTTTTGATCAGTTGAGTTATACTTTAATTAACACCCTAATTATTCGAGCCAAATGGTTAACATTTAGTTAGGTTTGGTTATTGCTACTTTTTTGGAAAATTCTTTTTCTTTTTAAGTTGCATGGATCATATTTATTCTTATCCGAAACAATATTTTGATTTATGTAGATGAGAAAGTTATTGACATTGCTTTAAAGAGTGAACCTTTGACCTTATGACCTATAAAAGAGGTTACTGACGTTTGGATTAATTAAATTATGCTCGATGTAACCATTATAAAATTGGTCTATTGATCAAGAAAGTTTAGAAAATTAAAATTGATTAAGTTCCATTCTGGATGATTATGTATTTAAAAAATATATTTTCTTTTACGAATTTATTTGACAATTAAATATATTAAAATCAAATGGTTATTCAACCGAAATAGTCGAAATGTGGATTACACTTCAATTACTTGAGTCGTATAACATTGTGTACATAATTTATTTCCTTCATTTTTATTGTGTGACATGCTATTAAAATTATCAAATTAACTTCAAATAATTTGAAATATTAACTTTGTAAAATATTAGTTAGTTAACCAAATGCTTTGCACCTTGGATCACACGTTGAATTCTGAAAATCGATATTTGGCTCTTATCTTATTTGAGAGTAGTAATTTTATATAATATTTATAAGAGAAATTGTAATAGGTGATCACTTTTTGGAAAGTTATTTCATCTGTGTCCACATCTTATTTTATTTGCAAAAGTATTTTCCTTATTTTTTTGTTTAAATAATTAAAGGCAGAATTACCCTATTACCCTCTTTAATATTCTCTAAACATTTTTCCTTTTCTTCTTCTCCTCCGTCAGTATTTCTGCGATTTTCTCTTTATCCTTCAATGTTGAGCCTTAATTTCTACGATTTCTGGAATCTCCTTCGATTTCTCTCTTAGTCTTCTTTGTTATTTCCGGTGATTCCTTCAATTTCCGGCGACGATTCCTTCAATTTCCGGTTATTCCTTCAATTTTTGATGATTTATTTCTGGCGATTTCTTCAACTTCGGTCGCTCTTTGTACTTTTGACGATATCTTCATTGATCTTCTGACTGTTTTTGCTTATATTCATATTTGTTTCGATTTCTTGAGGTAATTCATCAAAAAATGTTTCTGTTATGAGCATTTATTTAATTTCATCAAATTCTTTCTTGTTTTATTTTGAAACTCATTTTTTTCCAATTTTTTTAGGTTTTCAGGTGAATAAACTTTCTCCAAATCTTAACTTTCTAGACTGTCGACGATTTCTTTTTCAAAATTCATAAGGTTTTCAGCGAATTCTGTTTCCAAAATCCTAATTTCTGTATTAATACGTTCCTACTGTATTATTTGATTCAATTTCGGTCGCTCTTAGTACTTTGCGCACCTTAACTGTTCTCTGAATCTGGACATTTTATGCATGTATTTTATTTTCTTTGCTTTTATGATTACATAATGTATTCATTATTACATATTGTATTCATCATTCGAAACTGGACATTTTAGAGACTGTATTAAATCACAATTACTACTGTATTTATAATTACATATTGTACTCATGATTACATATTGTATTGATGTTTATATTCATATAGGTGTTATCCATTGATGAAACTGATCAATTTCAAGTTGTTTATGGAACTGAACAACATTTAGTCAATATCAAAGAAAAGAAATGCACATGTGTAAAGACCCGACCCAAATAAGGGTCCTAAACCTAGGCCCTTACTACATGCATGGCTTAAAGCAGAATAAACATTCATGAACATCATACAGATTCATACTTAAAAATTTAAAACAAGGAACTAAGACATACAAATCTAGCTAGGAACCTATCCCACACAAATACATTTATAAAGCCTCCATGACTAGAGAATTTTAAAACATAAACAAGTCCTTTTATTCAGATCAAACCAAAAGAATCAACAGATGTTCATTCATAAAAATCTAAGGGCTCCGTGCCATGTCTACATGCAATGCAAGACATTCTTAAAGTCTTTAACTATAAACTCAGAGTTGAATCAAGTATTTAAAACTTAGGCATTCAGAAGCACATTCCATGATCTCTCCTCAGTCATCAATGTCGCTGCTTCAGGTTACCTGTGGAACCACAAATAATAAGGGTGAGCAAAACTAGTTTACTCAGTAAGAATCCCGACCGGGATACAACACGTTAAAACACATCATCTAGCACACGTATACAAGTTAAACGATGCTCTTACTTTCTTTCTGTTTCTTACTTTCTTTCTATTACTTACTTTCATCGAAAACACATAAGAGGATGCCCTTTTTCGGACTTACACCTTTAAGCTTCTCGTTCTTAACTTTCAAAACATCTTCTCGAGCTCTCAGTCTTGCTCGCTAAATCTACTGGGCTAAGAAATTGTGGGCGTACTAGTTCGCTATCCCGATGGAGCTCTCCACTCAGCGTTGGAACGAACGTACTGCATACACCCCATGCTGTTGGTACCAAGTAGAAGTTGGGTCTAGGGCTAACTGCCCTGGTCCAGGTTTGCATGTCCTAAAGACTCTGATCGGTGTCACTAAGCAACAGGGGTGCGAGACCTCGACACGAAACTGCTGCCAGCCCCAACCACCGTACGCCCGACTAAGATACGACCTAGGGTAGGCTCTCACCCAAAGGATCGGTCCAAGTTCATCATGGCGACAATCTTGGGCTACTTCCGACACGCTGAGATCGTGTCGACAGTTGGGGACGAGACTAGTCTCGTCATCAACCCAACCTGATAGGAAACCTTTGGCCACTCACTCAAGATTGTGGACTAGACTACCTCCATGGTTAGCTAAACGATGGGGACATGTCAGAGATGGAGTACTGCTTCACATCCCTGCCTGGGTGCATAAACTGTCGCACTAGCCCGGATGAAGACTCCTGCAAACTCTAACTAAGATACAACATTCAATCAACAAACATACATACATCATGCTTTCACATATTCAGAGGCAATAGATAGAACCTAGCATGGCACTATAACTATAATATAGCAAAGGAATGAATCACGCTAGCACGAACAAAACCTAGCATGACTCTATCATGGAGAACAAAAGCAATAGACATGATAGACAGAAATTCAAGGAAGCAATCCTTATCCTCTAGCAAGCATTCACATATTAACAAGCATACCACCGCTATTAAAAGTCCTAACGAGTTATCCACGAACCCAAGCAAGGAATCCTTACCTGGATTAGAAGACTAAACACACAAAAGATAAATAAACGAATCTCCTAGCTGCAGATCACCACTAGCGAATAAACCTAGCAATACAATAAATAATACTTAACAACAAACCAAACCAGAAAGTCTGACAGAACCAGAAATTCAGGAGAAGAAAACCACTCACAACTCTCGGAAGGACGACGCACCAAGACTGCCCCTAGATTCGCTGGGGCGAAACCTCTCAGCGAATAGCACATGCCGGCACGTTGCTGAGGCTACAGACACGCGAGGCGCTAGGCTTCGCGGGTGGTTTGCTGAGGCGAAGTGATGAACGAAGGCTCGGTCGATAGTGTGCGTCGATGTACGGCTGGACAAGCGCTACGACAAGGCAACGCATGAGTGGGCGGCAGGGTGACACTTCGCTGCGGCGAACAAAGTTGGCTTCAGGTGAAACTAACGCGACAGATCCAAGCAGCTGCGACAGACATGGGTAAGTTGCTTCGCCTAAGAGAAACCTGGTTCGCTGGGGCGAGACGCGCTGCAGGCGGGTGATGGCGTTGACGCTGGGCAGATGGTGTGGCTAGGGTTCGACTACGGCACTTCGCTGGAGCGAGACAAACCTTCGTTTGGGCGAAAATCGCGATTAAAATCTGGAAAAACTTGGCTTCTCGGTCCAGAAACCTATGCTGCTCGGGACCGTGACAGAACAAGACTGCAGGAAAGAATCGAATAGAACAAAGAATCGATACCACAACGTTTAAAACTCAAAACCAAAATGACGAGGAAGACGAATGAGAAGAAGAACTTACCTTGAGAGCTCCCAAAACGCGCTGGAGAAGAGAAACCCGAATGACGGCCACAAATGAGCTTCTTCTCAAACCCCTACTCCTTTTTGACTAATTAAAAATACAAATAACCTAAATTCCCCTTTAATTGAATTTAAACTCAAAAATTCAATAAATCCTCCCTTCGAGTCCCATCATAGACACTTTTAAAATCCTTTTATTTTATTTGCAACTTCTCATCTTCCAACCAAGGTTCGATTCCCAACAAAAGTAACCAATAACTTCTATTTTCTCTAATTATTTACAAAGCTCCAAACCACCAAAAGTAACAATTTAAATCCTCTACAAACTTTAATCCCAACGAACTTACCGCTCATAAAACATCGACAAAAACCTACCACGAATCGAGAACAAATGTTTAATTCCAATTAAATCCAAACTCCATTCCAAGACCATTTAACGGGAATAATGGCCGCAGCAACCTAAAACAACGTTCTGAAATTTTGGGCCGTTACAATACTCCCTCCTTTTATGACTTTCGTCCTCGAAAGTCATTAAGATTGAAACCACACCGGTTAACGTAACCTCAACTCCATTTCCACAATTAAAAGTTTCTTTCTTTGCCCTTGCCACTCCCTCTGAACCTTAACCAACTGAACCTCGGTTTTTCATCATCCATTCCCAAAACCCAACAAACACACTGGCTTCTCCTTGAAGTTCAAACATTTGATTAACTGCAAAGGCACAAAACGCATCATACGACGTGTCTGAAACCAACCAACAGAACTTTGACACAAAGGCAACACTGAGCAGAATGACCAAAGACGAAAGCAACACTAAACGGTAAGCCACTGCCCCAACTTCCTCAAGCATCTCAAAGGGCATACAAACCTAGAACTCAACTTTTCTGCTTAACTGAACTTCAGAACACTACTCACCGGTGCAACTTTTACGAAACAAGACCCGAGTCACTTCACAATCAAGAACTGTACGCCGAACATCGGCTTAACTTTTGCACCAACTCTATGCTGTCAGCCATGGTTTCGGACCTACTGTACTGCGCCGCTAGTCAACTGTAGCAACTTGGGACCTCAAACCTATCTGACTCCAACCTTTTTCCAGAAAACTGAGAAACTGCGATGCTTACAAAACAAAACCACGAATGGCACCAACTGACCAGCTGATTGAAAAACTATTACCATTGCAAGTGAACTCAACAAATTGATACGGGAACCAACTGCCTGGAACAACTAAGCATGCAGACTCGCAACAAAACCACAAGAACCCGATTCACCCTCACGGTTTGACCAACTATCTGCGGCGAAACATCGTGCCGCAAAACTCAAATCACCCAACTTAGAATCTCCTTTAAGTCTCAACAGGCATCTGGTGCTTCCACATAAAGATGCTTCCAACTGCCAGAACTCTTTTAAAACACTTTACTCAACTCGGGCAAACTCTGATGGTCAACAACAACTAACTCCACACACGATTCTACCAATAACGAAACTCGCATCCACAACCAAGTGTAGAGCGCCACTGAAGCTCTCCATAACGGTTATCTGAAAAGAAAAGGCAAGCTGAGACAAAGCCAGCCCAATTACTTCTCTGTTCCAACCAAAACTTCAAGTTTCGACAAGCACGAGAAACTGACACAAAACTTGTACTGCTCATCTCAACATCGAGAGTCACAAAGCTCAAGGTAATCGATCGCTGAACAACATCCTTCTGCCAACCAACTCCTTTTGGTTTAAAACTCAAATACGACCTGCCACCTAGGAACGTAACTGGGTGCAAAACCAGAGGGAGGGAACCAACGAGACAACTCCCACCTTAAATTATTCACTAGAAGAATTTCCTCCTTTTAGGCTCAAGCTCAACTTACCACAACAACAACGTACTTGCCTAAAACAGCTTGGTCGAACACGACTATTACTCAAATACAAACCTCGAATCCTTAGGGTTAAGTGCAACTCAACAACCAAGCTTCCTTGAACTCCAAAGGTAGGAATGCACCTTCCTAATGCAAACAACAAGAACCAACCCACACGGAAGGTCTCCCAACTCCTCAAAACTAAAGATCGACTATACAACTTCGGCGCATCCACCAACTACAAACGGAACAAGGGAACTACTCAAAATCAGACTATATATCCGACTTACAACAACAACGAGGAGTTACTCAACTCAACAACTTCCACTTACTTGGTCATCCAACCATGCAACGAGACGAACTGTCTCAACACGAACTCCTTTGAAGGAAAAGAGCTCACCATCACTAACAACTACATTGCGGCTTCTGCCAATAAAACCAACATGGCAGACAGAACTCAACTATGCAACCATCGCGCTTGAGCAAAAGGTGACAAACCCAAAAACGAACTTTTAAGTCTAACCTCCTTCTTAAGAACTGCATTCAACATCTGTCAAGAACTGGGTCAACCTTTGGTCCCACAACAGGAACGCAACCAGAGACAACCACAACTTTTGCTGCACGAGCATCTCTAAGCTAACTTTCAAACAACCCCCGAAAAACAACAGCTTCGGGTAAGACAAAGCAACCTTACACATCTCCTTTAAAACAACATTGGTCCTGACCAAGCTCCACTTGATTATATTTCCAAACCAAATTTGGGGATTAACTAAAAGCCAAAGTTGCTCAGAACTTTCTACCAGACACAGACCGAGCAACTCAAAACTTATTGTCTAGGTCTAACTGAACTTCAGCCAGAATGAAACTAGCTTAGGGTCCTTTTAATGACTGATAACTCGCGGATGCGAGTGAATTTATGACTGCGAATAGGAGAATTACTTAGTAAAATACATAGAAAAACACGTTAAAGTTCGCTCAAACCAGACATTTCTACGAATATCCTTTACTTATAGTTTTCTGAGTAAGAAAGGGTTAATTCTACAAAAATATGATTATTTAACGTTTATTATGTATAAAGAGTAAATCAGAGTTCGCAGCCCTACATTCCT
>JBBMEF010000022.1:12549714-12564674 GCA_037832685.1 Sicyos baderoa
TCTTTTTAATAAGACAGATGAAGTTCTCCTTTAACCCGGAGTTAAGATGACCGTTTCTGTGAAATTCTGAAAAAATTTGGAGAAAGTCATCTTTGAATAATTCCCAGAAGGAAGCAAAGAATTCGATGGTATAACCATCCGGTCCTGGCGCCTTGTTTTTGCCTAGAGATTTAATCGCTAGGAAGATTTCGTCCTTGGAGAAGGGTTTTATCAAGGCTAAATTTTGTGTTGTTGATAATTTGGAGGATCTTAAGTTGCAAGGAATAGACCTATGTCCAGGTAGTTTTTTATAGAGATTTTCAAAGAAGCCAAGGATTTCGAATTCGATTTCTTCAGGATTAATTAAAGAGCCATCCTCTGATTGTAAAGAGGAGATTAAGGATCTCCTTTTTCTTGCCGAGAGGAATTTATGAAAAAAGCTGGTATTTTCATCTCCTTCTTTTAGCCAGTGAAGTTTACTCTTTTGGATGTTATTTTTTTCTTCCAAACTATACATTTGGAGAATTTCACACTTTGCTGTATTCCATCTAAGAGTTTCTTGTAATGATAATGGGCCTGAGTCAGCTTTCTTATCCAAAGAATTGATTTCAGATAGTAAGACTTCTTCTTGTAATCGTTTTTGGGCTTCTTGCTCGAAATGCCAAGATTTTAAGACATCTTTAAGATTTCTTAATTTTGACACAAGAATAAAGTCTGTCCATCCGTATACGTAATCATTTTGGATTTGTGATGCAATTAAAGAACGACAGGAGGGGATTGCTAACCACGAATTATTGAAGCGAAATGGTGAAGGCCCCCATTTAAAAGTTCCTGCTTCTAGAAGTATAGGAAAGTGGTCAGAGATGGTTCGAGATTGCCTAGACGATCTAGAATTAGAAAAAGTATGGTCCCATGCTTCAGATATAAGGAATCTATCTATTAGGGACCTTATTGAGTCATCTCCGGGACGGGACCAGGTGAAAAGACCATTTGTGAGAGGTGGATTTGTGATGCAATTAAAGAACGACAGGAGGGGATTGCTAACCACGAATTATTGAAGCGAAATGGTGAAGGCCCCCATTTAAAAGTTCCTGCTTCTAGAAGTATAGGAAAGTGGTCAGAGATGGTTCGAGATTGCCTAGACGATCTAGAATTAGAAAAAGTATGGTCCCATGCTTCAGATATAAGGAATCTATCTATTAGGGACCTTATTGAGTCATCTCCGGGACGGGACCAGGTGAAAAGACCATTTGTGAGAGGTAAATCCTTTAATTTTAGATCCACAATTAGTTTATTAAAAAGATTCATGCCTCTTGTTACTCTTCTACAAGGCTGACGTTCGTTAATCCATCTAGTGATGTTAAAATCTCCTCCTATACACCAGGGCCCTTTTATAACAGAAGCTAGTGCTCTGATTTCTTTACAGAAATCAGAACGTAGCCGATTGTCATTAGGACCGTAAACATTCGTAATCCAGCATTCTTTGGTTTGTGCAAAGCTAAATTTGGCTGAAATTGAGAAAGTACCTGGTAAGAACTCGATGGCGTCAGTCTTTGATTTATCCCATAAAATAACTAGGCCTCCCGATCTTCCTATAGAGCTTAGAGAAGTCCATCCTACATTCTTAGAACTCAAGAGTGATTTGATGATTTTGTTGTCCAGATCAATCATTTTGGATTCTTGGATTAGCACTATGTCTGGACAAATGTGAAGAATTGATTTTTTGATCGAAGCTCTTTTATCAAAGTCATTCAACCCTCTAGTGTTCCAAGAAAGTGTTCCAAGAAAGGATTTTCATCCTTAAATGGAATCTAAGGTTTTAAGTTTTAATCCACTTTCCTGTACGATTTTAGTGAACTTATCAGGGAATACTCAGTCAGAGTGTTCCTCAGCTAGTGTAAATAAATCGCAAGGAAAAGTGTCATTTTGCTCTGTTTCTGGAAGATGGGTATCAAGGCAATCAGAGTTGATTGAACTTGTACTATAATCGGATTCAATGTCAGAAGATACAATGAGTGGTACGGCCGGGGGGATGGTAATGGTAGATGTCGGGGGGGGGGGGGGGAGATATTCCAGGAATAGGGGAGAGATTTTTTGTAGGGATGATTAAGGTAGGTTGAAAAGAAAAACCTGTTTGTGGAGTTCGGAATCCGAATTTGGCTTTCCTGGGAAGTAATCCAGCAGTGCCAAAGTCTTCGAGAGTGTCTGAGTTCAATTTCTCCGGAGATTTTTTCCTTCTAGAGTAGAAGAATGGTACTGGAGAACAGGTTACTGGGAACGGTTTTGGAGGAATTGAATCGGTCGAAAGTGGAGGTGAAAGAGGAGAAGAGGGAGGTAACGGAGGAGCAGAGGACGGGGTCGATTGTAGTGGATGCGGCGTTACAGGGGATGTGGGGGAGGAGGAAGGAGGTAAAGGTGAAGCAGAGGGTGTGGGCGATCGATTTGCCGGCGTTATCTGGAATTCGAAAGAAGAGTAGATTGAGGTTTTGAGATTAGAGAGTGATGAGTGCAACTGTTTGGAAGCGTCGTTTAAAGAGGAAGAGGAATCGGCTGGAGTATGAACGACGGTTGGGGGCATTAAAGGAATGAGAGGAGACTGTAAATGTAGATTATGGGAACTAGAGTTAATTGGGTCTGGTGGAGACACACTTTGAACGAGGTCTTTGAACGTTGCAACTTGAGTTAAATGATGGTTGCCATGCATAGCCTCCGCATTTCACTATGACTATATCATACCCCATATTAAGGGTCACAAATCTTTGCTTCGTACTCGAAGTTCTTTCAATATGGCTAAGTCGGGAGCACAACTCTGATACCACTTGTTAAGGAACGACAAACCTACCAATATCTCCATATTGGTATCTATGATATTGTCCACTTTGGGCATCCACCTTCATGACTTTGCTTTTGGTTTCACCCAAAAGACCTCATATTGATGGAGATGTTTGTCTTCTCTTATAAACCCATGATCTACCATTTATTTAACCAATGTGGGATTACTACAATACTTTGTTTGTATTCCCAACACTAACAATACCATGGGATGTCCATGAGAAATATTAAATCTCGCTCAATGACATTTCAACATTTCATTTTACTAATAAATAATTCCAGGTTTTCACAAACAACTAGAATCGGAAGAGAATTCCTCTCCAGGTTAGTGGGTTATTTGCAAAAACAATGAAGAGATGGTCGTTCACATTTCATCCATCACCAGTTCTCTCATTAGTATTGAGAGCCTGACAAGAAGTTCAATGCTTCTTTTAAGTGTCATTTGTTCCCTCTGTTTGTGAAAGAATTTAATTCATCATATGCTTGATAGGCACAAAAAAGCAAGGCCACATCCCTCTCACTATGGTAATCATTAGGGAAGTACGGCTTGAAAGAAATAAGGGATCTTCATTTGGGAGGGTGTGCTATGCCTACTATCGAGTTCTTTTTGTTTAGGTTCTTAAATGTTGTTAATAAAAACACTCTTATAACTATTAACTACTTTGTCCATTTTAAAATGTCAACTGGTTTTTCTGCCATTCATCTTTTCATGCTCATCAATGGCAAAGTTGAAAAGCTCCTGGCGACGTCCCTTCTCCTCCTCGGCGTCTCTCTTGGCGATGGCGGTCAGTAAAGCTCAACAGTGCTTGCGATAAATATTTAGCGATGCTTTTCTTTCTTCTTCTTTTTTCCCCCTATTTTTAGAACCGTTTCTGTACATAAAGAATCGGGTCGATTTATTCCGACCGGTTTTTTTAGAGCATTGCTTTTGGACATCATTGGAGATTTTGCTCTTGTATTATCGTCAATTACTCCTTGAAACCGGTGATGATCGAATGTTGAAAGCCTAATGCCTACAGTGAAAGTTCTATGAGTATCTGCTTTGAAGTTGCATTCTAATCATTGGCCAGCAAGTTATGTTTTGTATGCAAGTATCAAGAGAACCCTCCTTTTCATCGATATCGGTTGTTTGTCAATTGCAATCCTGCATGCAGGTTACTGTGCGAGTTTACTGCCTTGTTACTCATTTCTCATTAATCTTCTTTTCTATACCCTCTTCAAGGTTATAAATGTGACTAGTGCAGTTTCCGAAGCTTTGTTGACGCTTCCATCCATCATTGATCTGATTTAGCAATGGACCGCAAGTCTTCTCTACACACACCCTCATTCGGTGCCGATACGAGATTTATCATGCCTTTACCTCTTCCCTCTATGCTATATCCAATGAAGTTTCCTTGGTATACAAGTTCTTTCTTCCAGATGTATAGCAGATACCTGAGATAATCCCTTGGATATGCAAGCCTCCCCTCTTAGGACCAAAAGTTGGATGGTCAACCTCCAGAGTTTCAGATTTGTTTAACCGTATTATCTCATTGTATAAAAGCCTTGAAACCTATCCCAAACCTCGATAACACTTTCATTTTATCAATGAAAATGTTTTCATTTCTTATAAAAAAAATGTCGATTGGCTTTTGATTAAGTTCGATGGTTGGTCTTATCTTCCCAATCCATACCCAACTTAAATACTTATGGTAGATATTGATTTGTCCCACGATCAAGGCATGCAACTGACGCTAATCAACCTCTATGGGTGTAACTGCACCCTAAGTTATAACTTAAATTTCTAGTAAACCTCCCAAAGAATATGAAAATAAAATCACGAGTCTCAAGCATAAGACAACCTCTCTTGGAGTTCTTTATCATGATTTGCCAAAGCCTTTTTAAGATCTAGCTGGGCCCGATCCTTTTCAGCATATGCCAATGTGATTTCCTTTTCAGTTTCCTATAATACAAAGTGAAGCAAGTTAATAAATCAACATGGTTATTAACTTTACGTTTAGATGCGTTCTCACCTTCAATGCTTCCTCAAGCGCTTTAATTTGGTCAGAGTCCTCGGCGGAAGCTAGCTCTGCTTCCTTCTTCTGAAGAAGTGCATGAGCACGAACCTTGTATGCAGAAAATTCACTTTCAAGACGATTCATCTGCAAGAGTAAATAAATTGTATCAAACCAATTCTGATTTTAAGAGACGTAGGGGAAAATACACTACAAAGATGCATTTATGGATGATATACTAAAAAAAGAGTAAATTTATTCCCATCACAGCATCTAAAAACTTTGGCAAAACATGGTTCTAGGTTTGTTAGACAACATGAACAATCTACAGACATTACTTAACCAAGAAAAAAGAAGAAACAACAGTCAATGTTGATATGTTGATGGAAGGCCTCATATCAAATGAAGAATAAATAGACAAAAAAAACGTGTATTGGAGAAGCATACCTCTAAAACTCATCCTCTGTAAGATAGTATTACTTTAACTTTTTTCATTTCTTTTTGGGATAGGAAGAAAATATTTCATTGAAGATATAAAAAATGACCTAAGGAGGAGTTCATCCCATAAATAGATCCTACCAAAAGACGTTATGAAAAAAACAAAGTTTTTGCCATTTTGGCACTTAGCCTTCCATCAAATGTGCTCAAATGGAAGGGCGAGAGAGCAACAAGTTGAAAATTCTTTAGTCAATAGAGAGAGGTGAATAATTCAAGCAAGAGCCTAACTTAATCATGAAAGTAATGATGAAACCACAGATGAGAATTTTAAAACAAACCAACAGCAAAGAAATTCTAAATCATAAAAGGGAAGATACAGCAAGATAGGTACAATTTCAGATAATTTGAGGAACCTCGAAGTCTCCTTCATGAGCAAGCTCAAGCCAGAAGTTAGAATAGCAACAAAATTGCCTGCCTCACACCTCACCGCCCTATTCCATTATTTATGGCCTCTGTTCATTTACAATTCCAGTTAATATACTAATACATTATCTTCTATGCCTATACCAATCTATCCCATTACTTACCTGTTATCTTCAACTATTTACTGAATCTGATACAAACTAACTTCTAATGATAGCAAAATAAGAAAATACAAGATAAACCTAAGTGAAAAGCACCTAGAACCTCCCTCTCTAGAGAATCCTCTCTTGAGCCCTAAATCACTCAATAATTGCATACCTCCCCTCATCTAAACCTCTCTTATTTATAGCCAAACTGTCTAGCTGTTCTCTAACTAATTGCTCATATGCGGCATATAATATTTCCTTTCTTCTAAGGCCCAAACCTGTCAATACTGAACTCCTAAAACACACATTGTCCTCAAGGTTTAGGACTTTAGGTAAACAAACAAAAGACATCAAAAACAAAAATTCAAAGTTTTTTTTAAAAAAAAAAATCCCAGCAGCTGCAGCAGCCGCGCGATGGCTGGCGGTAGTGGATGGAGGTGGCAGCAGGTGATCGAGCAATGCCCAATGGCCTAACTCATACCATATTTTATGTTTGTTTTGTTAAAAAATAATTGGGCCTAAGTAACATAATTCAACCTACGGTAGTACATGTGAAAAGAACCCCATGCCATTCCATTGTCCCTTTTTTTAACTAAGAAACCTAGCCTTCACATCTTTCCTTTTTTTTAATCACCCACTCAATGTAATTACTCCATTCTTCTGAAATTCTCATGAAAAGAAAACAATAATTTTTTTAACTAAACGTTAACTTCTGCACTTCGTCTTCCCCAACACTTTGTCTTCCTCCATGGACGTTTTTCTCCAAAGTGTTAATGGCCATTGGCCACTTTCTTCGATTTTTGTTGAGAACACGAGCCACGAACAATTCCTTTCCTTACCGGCACACAATGTCGTTTCTTCTTCGACCACCAATACATACAATGACGCTTCTCCTCTAACCTCCATTTTGGACGGCTAAGCTTCCTCTTCAACCTCCATTGCGCTCAACAATGCCTCTTCCTTAATCAATATACAGGCCAGACTCTTTTCTCCCATAGATCTTTCATATTTTTCTTTGTCACGGTTGGAAGTTTAATCGACATATATGTGGCCATTTTTTGCCTTTTTTGGTCTTACCGGGGCCAGAACGGATTGAAATCCGAATATGAAATCTGAAAAAAAAATGTATGATTGTCCTAACTTCTATTTCAAAATCTAAATTTGACTTCGAGATCGGTGCTCCATCCATCCATCGTGTCGTGTGCTTCCGTTCTTTATATACTTATGCCTTCACTGACATTACCTCAATCTTTGGCTCTATCAGTAATTCTTTCTTGAGATCAGATTGTGTAGCTTCTTTCACGATTTCGGTCTTCACTCTTTTATCTAGAATCTTCTCTCAATTTCTTCGTTACATAGCCGCCTTACTTTCTTCATACTTTTCTCTTCATTCCTTGACTCTTTTAGCGCTTTCTATAGGTGTTAGCCTCCATTATCGAACTAAGTTTTTGCCATTCTTCCTATCAATTTACCTCCATGGTCCGAATGGATCGAAACTGCTCAGATATCAATTGATATGAACCAACTTCTATTGATAGCAAAACATAAAGGAAATACAAAATAAACCTAGGTGAAAGGCAGCTACCTTCCTCTCTCTGGGGACTCCTCTCTTGAGTCCTAATGAGATCACTCAATAATTGTATACCTCCTCTCATCTAAACCTCTCGCCCAACTATCTAACTAATTCTCTAACTAATTGCTCATATGCTCCTATAATATTTCCTATTTCTTCTAAGGCTCAAACCTATCACACTCCTTCCTATACCAAAGCAATTGCCAGCCTCATCGTCTAGGCTTGTAATATGTGATTCCTGTCTCTTTGAAGATTGGTTTCGATTGGCTGCTTTGTGTTCAATCGGTTGTTATTCCAAAATAGAACTAAGAAAGCTTCACCTTGACAAGTCTGTAGCTCTTTTGGAAGCCGTAACTACAAATCCCCATAGCAAGGTCTACAACATCACTATGAGAAATCCTAGTCCAGTAACCTGGGCAAGGAAGAAAACTGGATTATCGAAATCCCCAATCAGAACGAAGATACTTTCATTCTTTGTGCTTACTACGGTGGACATGCTGATTCTTATAGGCCATCTTCAGTGGCTCCAAGTAGTTACCAACAAGTAAAAGAATAATTAGACAAGTAAATTGAAATGATTAAAATGATCACTGATCTAGTAGTTGATAATACCTCCTCTTTCGCAGTAAGTAGTTCCGCATCTCTTGCACTCAACATCCGGGTGTTTGCAGAAACTTCCAATTCCAGCTGACCTGCCCAACAAACAAGAACGCAATATTTGTCTGTTTCTTTTCAATGTTAGAATCATCAACAAAAAATCAACGGGACTTCTTGTACTCCTTATTTTAGCAGCTTCAATTTCTGCACGTATGCAATTGCTCTCAGCAACCTCTAATTTCATTTTAAGTGCCTCTGAAGCAGCTTGCCACGTCTCCTTTTCTTTCTTCTGTACAGCATTATACAACTATGAACTTATGATTATAAACCTAAATTTTGCACTCAAACTGAATAGAACCTAAAATAAAGTAGTGATAACAATTTTAAAAGAAATAAGTTAGAAATGAGAATGCATGCATAGCAGACCAACATGTATTCTCTAACATTATCCAATATAACGGAAGTAAGAAGTGTGTCAACCTTGGCATTCATATCCACAACATTGAATGAAGTAAGAAATTTACACCATCTGAATGTGTGGTTCATGTCATAAGCAACTTTTTCCTTTATTTCATACTCATGGATTCTCAAGAACATATTGTCCATCAAGTCCGTAATCTTGATAGATAAATGTTTAGGTGCAACAGAACTAAGTTTTCCAAATAAGTACTTGCAAAAGAATATTACTACAGAGTTAAAATGGTAGTGGTAGCAATGTGCGAAGTTCAGTATATAACGTTCCTAATTCATTGACAGAAAAGATAGAATGATTTTGACACAGTTTTAAAAGTTCAAAGAAAAGAGCCTACATGTTCATTTCTCAGGTGAGCAAGCTCTCCTTTTACGGTTTCCATAGCAGCTCGAAGTCTTGCTGCCTCACCACTTGATGCTGCATCCATCTCTGCAATCTTTGATTCTTTCTCCGCAACTAATTCCTGGAAACATGTTCAAACAATCTTCACAAAGAGGCAAAAATAAAATTTATACCTATCACACTCATTTATTAAGCTACAATGGTATGTAAAAAGAAAGAATTATATTGCAACCAGAAACCAACTCTCTCCTGATACTTTCACCTTAAAAGCATACATGATAATAAGTAATAACTATAGTTATGACGACACAATATTATGACTGTTAGTCAATATACACTAAACACATGGACGAAGAAAGGAATATTTTTATTCTAAAAAATGATTTTTTTAACAAAAAATTTAACTTCTACTCTACGTTAAAAGCATACTAGATAATTGCAATTTTTATGAAAACACCACAGCACTCCAGAAGCCGTCAAAACTTGTTCCAGTAAAGTGAGCTAAACGAACAAGACACGAAAGGGCACTTTTGGTCCATCAAAATATCTTAACATAACATGCACCAATCAAAGCGTGCAGGTTTTTATAGTCATTGCCATGGAAAACTTCTCTAGGAAAAAGAGCCATCTATTCCTGAATTTCATCATGATAAAAGTCTCTTCCAAATGCCAGCTTCCAAAAATCAAGCTATTCCAAGCAAAAAATACAAATGAGAAAGCTTTAACAATTTTCCAGAAGTAAAGTGTTTTTTTATAAGAAACAAGAACTTTCATTGATGAATGAAATGTTACAAAATATGTCAACGAAGATTACAAGAAGGATTTCCAATGAGACATGAGAGTTGTTAAACTGTAATCCTTAGAAAGGGAGATCTAGTGTGTGCCCATGTCATAGATAAAAAGATGATAGATTCCATGAGGCTTTCATTTGTTTGAAAACCATCCGAGAAAATGTTGTATTCTTCCTGATCATCCACCAATCGGGAATGGTTGGTAAAGGGTCTCGAGACTATCTTTTGGTATACAATTTCTTGGTAAAGGGTCCCGAGACTGTTTTTTGGTATACAACTTCATGTAAGAATCCACGAATTCATTCTCAATTTCCTTATCTTTGACTAGACTATTGCCATTAGTAGACAATTTCCACAATCATGCTTTTGCGATTTACACCCACACATCTATGGAAGAAGCTAGTGTTTTCATTCCCCAATGCAAGTCATAGAGCCTTACATCTTTGGCACCATTATGTCTCCTCCTAGCACAGACACAGAGATCTATAATTTCTACTGCCTTGCTTCTGTTCTTCTTTGCATCTATGCAGAGGTTAATGCATATGATTCCTCCTTGATATCAACTATCAAGGGAGAAAATTTCCTCCTTAAGACAAAGACTTTTGGCTTGTGGTGACCAAAAGGGTCCTGATTCCAATTCTTAACAACAGCTTTCAGCCCTTTGAGCTTTTGGATCATGTCTAGGCCAACCTTGAAGATTATCGCTATTCCACCAAGTTCCAATCATATTTTTGGAAGAGTGATGGTCTCACCCTGCATTGATAAAACAAAAAGGGGAGGGACCCCATCATTCCTTCCCAAGAGTAAGACAAATCAAGTAGTGATCCGAAGTAACTCTTTTCGATCTTCTAGCTTCTCTGAAGTAACTCTTTCTGATCTTTGAGCTTTTATAGATTCAAATTTGGTAATGAAACCATCCTTGACCAGGAATCTATCAATCAGAGTCATGGTAACAGAATGTCAGATCAAATTAGCATTGGTGATGAAGCTATTGAACTTCTTCATTCCATGGGTAAGAGAAGAGTGTATAGATTTCTCCATGTCCATCAAGTGATGTTGAAGTCTCCTCCAATGATCCAAATTAGGACAATATCTAGCCTTCAGAGATCCAAGCTCAGTCGATATTTGATCCCTATCTTTGGAATCATTTGGGCTATAAACTCCTATAACCTAGAATTGAAACCATCACTTAAAGCAAGATGAAGGGTTAAAGTATAAGTATCCAGAAGTGAAGTCTTGGAATCCTGACAGAACACAATTACTCCCCTAGGTGTCTTACCAAAATCTAAAGAAAGAAATTTCCTGTTTGCTATATGTACTTGGAGAAGTGTTACAAAAACTCAGTATTTTCTTGCTTTTCTCAATCCAACCTAACAGCTCTAGCCCACGTTCACTTCACCATATACCAATGGGAATTCTTGCACATTTCTTCTTCACAGTAGGTAAATTTGTCTCGTCCCCAAGGGGCAGCCTCATTAGTAAGGATTTGAGGTCTCTTGGTCATACTGGTTTATAGGTCTCGAGTTTGAGCCATTGAGTGAGCTTAAAAATAAAAACCCCTTATGGCTTAGAGGTCTTGAGTTTGAGCCGTATAGGGGAGAAAAGCTCCAACTTTCCAACTATAAAAAAGGTAGGTACTATGTCTCTCTCCTAAAGTTAATTTTCCTAAATTTCTAGAGGGATTTAAGGCTATAGCCTCTCATTGGGATTGATTTTGGTGGTTATAAAAGAATTTTTAACTGCCACGTTTTAGTGAGGAGGTTATGCGTTGTTGCTCCTCGACTCTGATGTTGGTTGCTCGTTGAGCATATGTTATATACAGTGAAAACTGTGCGAGCAACAACTACATCCTTCGTTTTTGGCTTATGATGACTTGGTTTCTTTGCTGATGTGCCTATTAACAACTGCTTCTCGACATTGTTGTAGACCATGTGTCCAACATTAACTTCAGACCATGTGCGAGAATACCGTGCGAGTTTGCTCCCATGATGCACCTTTTCTTGGTGATTATCTTTCCTTGTACCCTCTCTCGGCCAAAGAAGTGAATAGAGCAGTGCTCCTTCTAAAGCTTTGATGGCACGTCTTACTTTTCACTGATCCTAACAAGCAATGAGCCGCGTGTCTTCTCCACACACTCTGCCATTTGATGCCGATATGGAGGAAACCTACAAAAATGGCTTCCGGCCAAGCAAAATATTTTTTATGGGGAACAAAAACATTTCATTGATAAGATGAAAGTGTTACAAGAAACACCTAGAAAATAATTACAAAAGAGCTTAGAAATAAAGACCCATAGAGATACATAGAATCTAATACCTAGAATAAGACCTCTCGAACCCTCTAATGATTCTCTTGCCACAAAACTTCCTTTTCTCACAGATTTGAGGAGAAATTAGATTCTTCCCTCTAGATTTACCATCATAGAGAACATATGTATTGGAACTGCAATCCAGATAACCCATATAGGCTCCAAAACTCTTTTCTTTTGTGCATTTCCATCATAAAATCCCAATCCATTTATCACAAGCCTTCTTTAGGTCCAGTTTAAGAAATCAACCAGCCCCTTTCTTCCTCCTCCAATCATCCACTACCTCTTAGCTATCAAAATTGAATCTAAAGATTATTGTATATTTTCTATTTATTAACTGGGATGCAGTGCATAAACATAAACTACAATTTGAGCTAACTCTTACCTGTAGAGAAGAAATAGTGTCTGTAGCTTTATTTCTATCAGATAAAGCATCAGAAAGTTGCATTTGCAAGCTCTCCAAACTCTGGATGAGATCAAAAACCACAGATGATAATTGGAAGATAACAGGACTATAGGGGAAATACAAAGCATGAAATTCATTCGAAACCTTCTGATGTCTTGCAGAAAGGTCGGCTAGTGAAGCTTGCCTTTTCTCCTCAACAGCTTGAAGCGTATTCTTCATGTCTTCCATCATCTGAAGCACATAGAGTTGAAACAAATCATTGTAAGATAAATATTCCTGAAGGTATTGATGACATTTTGGTATTTGATGAATTCATAAATCAGAAGAGAGTAAATTATTATAAAAAACAACTACAATTATGAATTTTCAATATAATATTTAGTATCTTTTTTTTGACGGGAGGAATGAGTCACTTAATCACCTTTCAACGATTATGGTCTCCCTTTTAAATTATGGGTGAAGCTACTACTATTCAAACTCGATTTTTGTTAATTTCAAAAAATGCGCATTTACTACTTAGTTGGGACAGTTTTACTGGCGTTTAAAGTAAAAGGGTCAATACGTTTAAAAATGTGTCCATTTTGCAATCTGTTGGGCCATTTAGTTAGAAAGGAATGAACATATTTGATGATCAGGAAGTGCTATAGATGAAGTTTCATTATTTACTTTTTTTTTATAGGAAACAAACTATTTCATTCATCAATGACGTTGCATAGAAGATTGATTACAGGAAAAGGGAAAGGAGATTACAGGTAAAGAGAAAGGAGACAGAAAAGGATGGAAAAGGGGGAGCACCAATATACAATGGGAAGAATCAAAGATAAAACCGATTACAATTCTATACAAATATCTAATATAGAGGATTCCGTCAGCAAAGGCTTATGCAGTGTCTTAAAAAGCTCAAGGTGCACTAAGGAGTAATGGCCCTCTAGTACATTGTATAAAAAAACATATCATATATATATATATATAAACACATAATATATATATAAACACATAAGATTTAACTATTAATCTTCACTTCAGAAATTTAAGTAAGAATAATATATAAAACATACATAAGATTCAACTATTAACTTTTGAACATAGTGTTGTGAAGAAGAACTCGCGGACGATGGTGTGGATGGAGAATTAGAGAATGCGTGGCTTGAGAAGCGAAAGAATATGAAGTTGTAGAAGAGAGAAAAAAAAGTAAGAAAGTGAATATTGTTTTTGTGAGTTCAAGAATTAAGTTTTTTAAGGTATTGAAATATCTTGAATCACTTATCTCGCTGCCCACAAAAGCACGCCTTGGGGTGCCTCAAGGCTTCACGAAGCCTTATCAAGTGTGCCTCGCCTCGCCTTTTAAAACATTGGGCTCGTGTAGATGTATCGGAGATGAAACCTCAGATGATCTTTGTGTGTTTCAATATTTACTTCTCTACGTTCAGGCTTAGATGACATGAATCGTGAAGTCTTTAGATTTAAGTATAACAATTGCCACTTTATCTATCTATTGTTATTGAAGTTACTCTAATCCTATAAAGCACGGACACCTCATTTAGGACAGAGTGTGAGTATCGGACACGCCTCGGACACATGTCCGACACGTGAATTTAAGTGTCCAATTTTTTCTAAATAACGGACCAAAGACACTCAAGGACACGTTTGCAGGCTTTTTTTAGAAGGAATAAAAATTAAAGAAGTCTATTTTGTTTCTTTTAATTAGCCCACTCTTGAAAGGTAAAACCCACGTTTTTTCATTTTCTAGAAAAAAAAAATAATAATAATAATAATATAAAATGCAAATGCAAATGCTTTCTATAAAGTTATTGGACCGAATGCTGCTACCTAAACCAAAAACTAAATGCTGCCACATAAATACAGGTGGGTTCACATCCTGCAAACGAAGTTTTCAACTGTTGCCACATAAATCTCCAACCAAGAGGTTGAAGCTAGTGAATGATTTTTAAAAAATAATTCACACAGAGATTTGATTTCAAGCAAATGTTTTCTGGAAAAGGTGTCAAAATCTAAGTACTTTCAATAAAATCATGGTTTGTTTTCATATTATTTGTTCTAGTGCAATTGCTAATGGTAAGATCACTTGCATTTTAGGTTAGTTATTATTTTATACTAAATTTTTAAAAATTGACTTGTCCCAAACGTGTCCGTTCCTAATTTTTTAAAATTTGACGCGTTGTCGTGTCTGGTCATCCGTGCTTCATAGCTCTAATCTATATTTTAAATCTGACAATCTTTTTTTTTTGTGGATAAGAAAATCTGACAATCTATTTATGAATGAATTTGTGCGAAGATAGTAATAAAAATGTTCGTAACTATCTTTTTCAATCAGAAAAAGCCTATTTCCCGAGTTGTATCAGTCAGAATAAGTGGTTTACTCGGGAGCAAGACTGGTCTTAGCTTCGTTTCTTAGGTCCCCTAATGTCAAGCAATAGAAAGCCTCCACTTATGAAAGAGCGAAGATGTATGAGTTCGAGTATCATCATTGTTTCTTCGTAGGAAGCCCGAGAGGATGGTGTTGACCCTGTGGCGGGCATGTTTGGCTTTGAAGGGATGGGTTGGGTTGGGTTGGGATGGGAAAGAGAAGATAAGTGAGAATAAGTTTATGTTTGGGGGGAAGGAAAGAAAAGAAAAGTGATAATAAAGTTATGTTTGA
>JBBMEF010000022.1:12574189-12599384 GCA_037832685.1 Sicyos baderoa
TGTCATCTTCTCTAAACTCTTTCCTATTTACTTTTGAAATTATTTGTAGTATTGTCTTTCATGCTTTAATTTGTATTCAATCATTATTACTTTAAATCAAATTGGTTTTACATAATCTTTATCAATCTTGTGAGGTGTATTATTGTTGTTTGTTAATCACTTCTAAAAAGTTTGATATTTAGATTGTCTTTCACCCCCCCCCCCCCCCCTAGGGTTGTCATACCGATCCAACAGTTCTTAAATTTGACAAATTATCGCTATACATCTCATTCACACATCCACTCACTTGTTAGTAAATCAAGTTTTTGAAAATCCTACCGAGCTTCTTTGCTAAGAAAACAAATAAAAATGGAAAGAAAAAATACCTCGTGCCTTAAATGAGTGTTTTTTAGGAAGAAGAAAAGTTCATCTTCCATTTTTCTTCCCATTGACCGAACAACCCAAAACCATATCCTCATTCGGTGAGCTCCCGATTCAAGCAAACCTGGGTTCGGTAAAGAAATCAACTTTTGAGCGCAAACAAGAACGTCTCCATTTTACTTCCCGTAAATCTTCATTCGGCATCTTCTGATCCTCAAGGAAGCTTGTAGAGCGAATTCAAGGTTTCAATCACCAATTGAAGCGGTTGCACAGTGTGAGGAGGTATTAGTGAGTCGAGAAGGAAAAAAACCTTTGATGGAGGAGGAACAGCACAGAAAGAGAAAGTATCGTCTTCCAGATGAAGAAGAAGAAGAATAAGGAGTTCCTGTCGAGCAGAGAGTCCAGTTATCACCATTAGGCAATGTGCTTGGTGGTTGCAACATGGATATCAGGCGACCGATAGAGAAGTTTGAGTCGGATTGGTTCGAGTGGAAGACGCGCACGCACACGAAACTAGTGCGGTATGTTTGGCGATTATCCAAATGCGTGAACCTCTACCTAGAGTACGCGAGGGCACGAGACATGGTGTTGATCAACGAATCGTCTTGTCATCGCCACGATCTTGCCTTCCCGAATTTCCCCGACATTATGTCTTTTTCTGATTCCAAAGATGATGAGGGACCTGGTGTCAATGAAGACTAAACCAAAAGGATGTCTATGTCTTCACTCCTTTCAATACTCTTTCATATATTTATTGTGCTGCTGTTAAATCATGTCTTAATCTCAGTTCTCGTATTTGTTCACAGCTTAATATCGAATGTTTTGACTAATGCTGAGTTAGCCTTGTGTTTTAAATTGAGCCAATTCAAAACATTAGCGGAGGGTACCCACACTTAATCTTTCCGTAGTTAAACAGTGCGGGATCCTTATGAGAGAACCTTAGAACGAAACTTTATTGCACTAAGGACTTAGGATAACTTTTGGGGACAAAGCGGTCTAGCAGAAGCAGTGACATGAGAACCTTAGAATCACTCAAGTTTGAGGGAAACAAGCCCCACCTTCATTGAGGACAATGAAAAATTCAAGTTTGGGGGTGAGGATGCCCATGGAGTGTTATGCGAGTAGAATTATGTGAAACCCGCATGAACAAAAAAAAAATTATATATAAATCTTAAGGCATTCTGGGTAAAAATGAAATGGCAAGAAGAGCGAATAGCTGTATGAAAATCTGAGTATTTTGATAGCTCTCAAATATAGCATATTTTAGGCTGCATTATTCTGCATTATTATTAAGTTTGAGAGAAAAGATGAGTGTGAGAAGAACAAGAATGCGCTTAAAATGTAGAATTTCGCATGCATACATATTTTAGCATCACATTTACAAATATGCAGAAACAGAACAGAAAACGCACTAAAATATCACACTTTGAAGGATTATGCGAGAAAGAGAATAATGGAGTTGAAACGCGCTGATGGCAACAATCACACGAGACAAAGATGTTGACATGGCAGTTGCCTTCGAGAGACGACATCAACAAGGAAACAATCTAGAGAATAAAATCAAACATTATGACAATGTCAATCAAGCAATTAGAGGAAGCAAATCACGAGATCACATTTATGAAGATTTTCTAGCTCGATCCGACTTGCCAGCCAAGTAATTTCACACTATAAATATCCAGAAGAAGGTCGAATTCGGGCGAGCTGATCGGATGAATGACTAATTTCACGATTAGGCCGAATCTTGGGAGGAAATACCAGTTGTGTTGCAGAAGCTGATGACAAGGGGACTACGCACTTTACATTCACATCAATTCCAATTTTATTGCTTTATTAGGAAAAGTTGTAGTAGAAAAACAATTGTGGATGAATAAAATCGGCTGGTTTAACTTCTGCTTTGTTTCGAAATTATGATTGTGTTATAGGAGTATTTTATTTACTTACATGATTAGTTGCATGTTAGGGTCGAATGCTAATTACACTTATACTACTGTGCTTTATTTGAACTCATGCGTCGTCTTGCTAGCCACGCATGAGCCTTGCAATATTTCGGAAGGAAGATGTGCATGTTGACCCAGTATGCTAGGATAGGTTGTACGAACTGTTGTTCGTTATTTAGGGTGTTAGGAATAACCTCACTATTACTTGCGTTGTCTAGTTCTCAGATGATGTTTTAGTGCGGAAGCACGTTCTTCACAAACCACTGAATGTGGAACCATTCAATTGTATAGGAAGCAAGAGTCACATTATCTAGCCTCGCACCTAATATCTTCTAGGATTGCATAGTGAATTTCTACTCATTGAATTGCATATTTACTTTATGTATTTACTTTTTGTATTTTGAAAACCAAAACTTTTTCTTTATTTATTTTTTACTCATCTTTTCTTAGAAGTGTAAATCTAGACATCAATCCCTGTGGGATCGATAAAATATAAATACTTATCATTTACTGCAATCTTGACTACGTATACTTGTGTAATGCTGCGATTACGAATTGAGGGACTTTAATTAATAAAGTCTTGTCTTTCTATGATCTAACCGTTCACCACTATACTACACCGCGTCTCACAGATCAAATTTCTATTTGCATTGCTTGACAAATCATAGAGCGACATAGTAGAAAAATTTACGCAATGGAGCCCAAGTAACATAAGCCTCAGACAGAATGTCTTGAACTAATTTGAGCGATGAAAAAAGATTTTATTGAACTGCAACAAGCAAAAAAACTTCCAACTGAGGGTTGCACTGGGAACTGAGGGCAATAAGGAAAAGAATTGAGGTGTGATTATTTGGATTTTGTGAAGTGCGACTTAGGAAGATTAAGAAGTTGGTACGAGATGAAAATAGCATGGAAAGGACAAGATTTTAAGCATGAGGAAAAGTTCAACATTATGATTTGCAATCATTATTAATCTGTTATTACACTTACAATAGCATCACTCGAGACGAGCAATGAGTTTGGGGGTTTGATGACTCTGAAATAGAGTCAGATTTTCGCATATTTATGTATCATTTAACGCACGCTTTCATAAGAAATGCA
Organism: Sicyos baderoa; assembly: GCA_037832685.1. NCBI lineage: Eukaryota > Viridiplantae > Streptophyta > Magnoliopsida > Cucurbitales > Cucurbitaceae > Sicyos > Sicyos baderoa. The sequence goes on from JBBMEF010000022.1 coordinate 12,577,591, forward strand.
GCTGCAAGTGGAAGAAAATAAGAGAAAAATGTGTAATTCACGATTGCGAAGCATTTACGGAACAAAATGCGAAACTTTGAGATTAAGCACATAGAATGACTGCAAGTAGCATGATTTAGTTACATTTCACATGATTAATACTATTTACTGTTTTCGCAGGGAAACATGGAAAGGCAATGCGAAATTCTTATAACTCAAAGAGGAAAAGACGCGTGAAGTTGACTAACCAGAAAATTACGAGACTAATTGCTGTAATCAAGGGATTCTAGAATCGGGCAGATTGAGACGAAGTTGGCAAGCATGATTATGGAAACGGTCGGGCAATTAAAGACATACCATACTGGGAGATTCGGAGAATGACGACTTAACAGACATTATAAATAGGTTATTTTGTAATAGGTTCAGGAGGTTGGAACGATTGGGAGACTTTGGATGTTTTCGACTATAAAGTACATCTCAAGGAGTTTACTTTGTTTTTTCGTTTATGTTATTTTGAAACTCATATTATTAAATAATATCTTAGCATGTTTTCCATGTCTATCTGTATGTTATTTACTTGTGATATGAACTAACTACATTAGGGTGAGGTTAGGGAAAGTTGAGTCTTAGCAACATGTTTTAGGGAGAGTTAGGAAGGATGCTCTATAATATGGAATTTATGATCTTAATTCTAATAATAAGTGTCGACCGGCCATCCACAAGAGCTAACGTAGTTGGTACGAGATGACAATAGCATGGAAAGGACAAGATTTTAAGCATGAGGAAAAGTTTAGCATTATGATTTGCAATCATTATTAATCTGTTATTACACTTACAATAGCATCACTCGAGACGAGCAATGATTCATGTTTGGGGTTTGATGACTCTGAAATAGAGTCAGATTTTCGCATACTTTGGTATCATTTAACGCACGCTTTCATAAGAAATGCGGCTGCAAGTGGAAGAAAATAAGAGAAAAATGTGTAATTCACGATTGCGGAGCATTTGCGGAACAAAATGCGAAACTTTGAGATTAAGCACATAGAATGACTGCGAGTAGCATGATTTAGTTACATTTCACATGATTAATACTATTTACTGTTTTCGCAGGGAAACATGGAAAGACAATGTGAAATTCTTATAACTCAAAGAGGAAAAGACGCGTGAAGTTGACTAACCAGACAATTACGAGACTGATTGTTGTAATCAAGGGATTCTAGAATCGGGCAGATTGAGACGAAGTTGGCAAGCATGATTATGGAAACGGTCGTGCAATTAAAGACATACCATACTGGGAGATTTAGAGAATGACGACTTAACAGACATTATAAATAGGTTATTTTGTAATAGGTTCTGGAGGTTGGGACGATTGGGAGACTTTGGATGTTTTCGGCTACAAAGTACATCTCAAGGAGTTTACTTTGTTTTTCGTTTATGTTATTTTGAAACTCATATTATTAAATAATATCTTAGCATGTTTTCCATGTCTATCTGTATGTTATTTACTTGTGATATGAACTAACTACATTAGGGTGAGGTTAGGGAAAGTTGAGTCTTAGCAACATGTTTTAGGGAGAGTTAGGAAGGATGCTCTATAGTATGGAATTTATTATCTTAATTCTAATAATAAGTGTCGACCGGTCATCCACACGAGCTAATTGGTTGTAATTTAGAAGAGGAAACGACCTAAGTCTAAGTTGCATGTTTAACTGGGTAGTGTTATAGCTATAATACTTTAATTCGGAGTTTAGGAATAAACGCGTCACTGTTATACAATTCGCGCTCTCATATAATTACTTCAAGTCGCGGCGGGAGTCGGGTTTGATGCGAACCAATGCGGAAGTAAAGATTTCTAGCGCATTGTAATAGAAATTCCTTACCGCATGTCTCTCACTAATGCATCGCTGTTATACTCATAATACATACCTTATGCCTTGTTTTCCCGCATACTAATCAACTACTGTTTGTTTACTTATTATTTTCTTATTGTCCAACTACAAAATCATCAAATCAACTCAAAAATCTATCTATTGTTATTGTCTTTTGTTTCAATTCTGAACACCACCTTGAGTAAATTTCAGTCCATGTGGAAATACGATAATTTACTTATTACTTACTGCAGGTCGTGTATACTTGCACGTAACCACATAATCACTCTACTTTTACGTTTTTGTATTATCTGTTTTACGTTTCCGATTCGATTGGTGATTACCATTATCATAACATGATGCTTTGAAATAGAGTATTGAAAGAGGATCCAAAGAGAGAGAGAAAAAAAAACCCAATAAATGTACAGCGGTAGAGATTTATGAATCAAAAGTGCCGCTTGAAATTAAAATGGAGAGAGAAGGGAATTAATGAGCAACACAAGTTAGTTGCCAAGCTAGATATATTATTAGTGGTACTTTTTTTTTCCATTGGCTTTTAAAATGTTACAACTTCAATATTTAATTCAACAAAATAAAAACTAAAACTTAAACATTGAAAAAACTAAAATAAATTTAGTCTCTTCTTTATTGCATGATAGACTTTCCCTATCATTTTATTGAATCTAATTCACTTATGCATTGTTAGGTGTTCAATACCCTTATCTTCTCTCTCACAATAAACTTTTGTACCTTCCCAGTAGAATTCATTGGCAAATCTCCAAATACAATCCTCTCAGGTACCATAAAATTTGCCAAATGAACTTCACAAAACTCAATAATCTCTTCTTCACTCACTCTGCTCCCATTTTTCAATTTCACAAACCCACACAGTCTCTCCCCGAACCCAACCACGGCTGCCTCTGCAACTTTCGGGTGGCTCATAAGCACCGCCTCGACCGCCACCGTGCTCACCACGGCCCCATCAGCTCTCACTACAACATCATTGGCTCTGTCCTTCATCTCAATTCTACCACTCTTGTGTCTAACTCCAACATCACCAGTTCTATACCAATCTCCAATAAAAGCCTCACAAGTTGCCTTCAAATTCTTGTAATAGCCAGACATCAAAGTGTTGCCTTTCAACATTACTTCTCCCAAAGTTTCACCATCAGCCAAAACACTTTCCATTGACATTGGATCCTTCACATCAATCTCCAATGATGTGATCAAATCCTCAAATTGAACAGTTTCTTCATCAAAGTTTGGCTTCCAAGGCCTGATTATGGCAGGCCCCAAAGCCTCAGTCATGCCGTAACCATAGCTGATATCGAAACCAAATTCGGTCACTTTCGTTAAAATCTTGAGAATCGGTAACGCACCGGCCATTAAGAGATCAACACGTCGTGAAAGCGGCTTATGATTTGATGATTCTGAAATCATTTTCAAAAGGGTGGTTGGTCCACACAAAAGATCGACTTTATGAAGCTCAACATTGTTGAATATTGCATCAGCTGTGACAGTTCTAAGACAAACATTGCAGCCTCCTAGAGCTGCCATTGCCCAAATGAAACACCACCCATTGCACCTAAACATGTCAACTGTCCACAAGAACACTGGGGATGGAGTGTTGCAAATTCGGGTTCGAAACATAGTTGCTAGGGAGTTGAGATAGGCCGCTCGGTGGCTATAGACGACACCTTTATGGAGGCCGGTCGAGCCCGACGTGCAGTTTACAGAAATGGGGTCGAGCTCATTGATCGGTTTTAGGGTGAAATCGCTAAATTTCATCTGGAGAAGTCTGTTGTAGTCGAGAAATTCCGATGGCGGGGTGTCGGGACCGGCCGGGATGAGGACGAGGGTGGGGATTTTGATGGAGTTTCCATTTTGGGAGAGGGATTTCAGGACAATTGGAAGGAATTGGGAGTCAAGGAAGATGATTTTGGGTTCAAGTTGTTGGAGGAGCAAAGCTAATGTGGGTGAGTCTAGTTTTATGTTGAGAGGAGAAATTATTGCTCCCGCCATTGGAACTGCAAAGTGAAGCTCGTACAGCTCTGGGATATTGGGCGCCATTGCTGCAACCTACCAACCAAATTTTAAAATTGTAGATTTATCAAAGACCTTTCAAACTGAATTTGAATAACTTTAGAATAGAGAGCGGGATAGAGCCGAACATTACTACTTCAACCCCACTTATGCCACCAAATGTAATCATCGTACGCATAAAATTTACAATTCTTTTTGCATAAATCGGACTAACACCAAATCATATAACCAATCGCGCCACCGACCCATTCGATAAAAAAATATAAAAAATAAAATAAAAAGATAATGTAATTCAGACAAGACCGGGAATGAGGAAAAAATTTGTAACCCAAACAATATTTGTCTTATCAAGAAATTTATCCTCGTTCCCTCTTTCATTCCCCTCCTAAACAAGGTTTTATACCTGTTAAAGGTAGGTATTTGAAAACTCTAAAACATTGAGAGTCAAAATAGATAAAAGAATATAATTTTGTATGAATTTTCTATTATTTAAATGATTTAATATTGAATTTTGCTCTATCATATAAAATGTATGCTTTAGCTAAACATCCTTTAGTTTTTTGACTAAGGTGCGTTTTAGAGGGTTTTATGTAGCGAAATATACTTGAATGTGTGCAAACTATTAAGTGTTAAAAAAAATTGATATTTGCTAGTTTGTCTACAACATTTCTGATAAAGCGAAGCGAAATTCACACAAAATGGGAGTTTACCAAGCGAAGGTGCCAGCCAAGCGAAAGCACTAGCCAAATACTCCATCGTGCAGCGAAGCAAACAAATTGACAACTATTACGTTGTGGCGAAATTGATTCCAGCGAAAGAGCTTGTCGATCACTCCAGCAGAGGACGTGAACATGGATCGTGGAAGCAAAGCGTGCCAGATGTGGTCCCAAGGGGACAATGGATCGTGCTTGCAGATGTCAGGAGCGTTATGCAGACGTTGTCGCGCTTGAGGTGGCGTATAAATAACGCTCTCCCTCTTCATTGTAAAGGTTCGTCGCCCACTCGGGGTCGTCCTTCGTCGTAGTTTTCCATTTTTAATCAAAATTTCTTCATTGTTAGCCGTAGGTTAATGTTTTCTTCATTTCCAGTTGTTTCCTAGTTTAGCCTTAGCGTAGTGTAGTTTAGTCAGAGTTGCATAGTTTTGCCAGAGCCAAGAGGAGTTGCTGTTTTACAATTCCGAACAGACTTCTTCTACAACTTGTTCCTCTGTTTATTGCTTTGTTTATTTTCGCTTTAGCATAAGTTGTAGAAACGTTGTTACTTGGTTTTTAATGAAATGATTTATTGCTTTACATTGTCTTGCATTTATTTCGCATTATGAGTAGCTAAATTATGCATTAGAGAGAAATAGGCAAGTAGGAGTAATTTCGCCTACGCGAAGCCCTAGCGAAGTGTCAAACCATTACGCATGTTGTGTTTAACTTGAAATATAGAATGTTTAGCTAGCCGTTTGTATTAACTCTATTTCGCTTTCGAGAGAAAAGGAATAGAGCGAATATGCATGTGTAACATTGGATTTTGTTAAGTTCACTTGCTTGCATATAAAATGAACACTTAAAGATAAGGTTCGCCAAGTGCTATTGTGCTTAGTTTAGGGTTGTTCGAGTTCAAGAGAACCGAACCAAAAGCTCGAGAGAGCGAACTTCTAGTGCTTGAGAAAGCCAAAGAGAAGCCTTTAGTGGGTCGTTTCTTAGCTAGTGTTGTTTCGCCGGAACGAAACTCTCCGTAAAGTCCTATTCTCTTTCCGATGTTTACTTTAGATTTAGTTTGTTTAGTTTAATTCCATCACAACCATTTTCACTGATACTTAACTCTCTTAATTTCGCTTAAGCATGATATTAATAACTAATCCCTATGGAGATGACTTTTACTTACATTAAAACTTGCTACAACAAAGATTGTATATACTCTTTGGGAATCACACATCATTCGCTAAGTCAGAGTAGAGGTTTAGTTTAGGAGAAATCAAAACTACCACGTCATCATTCTCTATTACTTATCATTTTCATTAAATCATGTGTTGTGATTCGCCCCAACAGTATTCCTCCAGATTTTGACTCGATAGTTAAAAAATGGATATCTTATTTTAGAACAATATGTCCAATCTGAATTAGTGAATCCACGTACTTGGAACGATGAATAAGCTTTTAAGAACAAGCCTTGACCAAGGCTACTTTTGATGTATCGAATAAGACGGTGAGTAGCTACAAGTTGAATCTTGTTTGGCTTTGAGACAAATTGGCTTAAGTGGTTGACAACGTAGGAAATTAATGTTTGGCCGTGATATGGTGAGATACAGAAGTTTATGTATGAGCTCTCGATGTACTGAAGAATCTTTCAACAACTATTCCTCGTTGTTTCGAAGCTTGAGCAATGGATCCATTGGAACAACTTTTGGTTTGGCACTAAGGAGACCCGCTTCTTCAATAATTTGAAACGCATAGAGATGTTGAGACAGTGTAATTTCAGTAGTAGATCTTGTAATTTCTAGGCCGAGAAAATACCTTAACAACCAAGATCTTGAAGACGAAAATTTCCATGGAGAAGTCCTTTTAATGAATAAATTTGGGATGAATGAGCACCAATGATTACAATGTCATCAACGTAAACTAGTAAGGCAATGAAAGAGGGACCAGAACCTCTAATGAATAACGAATAGTCTGCTTCTGACTGAACCCAAGAAACAATAAAGTGGTCGAAAGTTGGCAAACCATTGCTTTGATGCTTGTTTCAACTCATAAATTGGCTTGTGAAACCAACAACCAAGGTTTGAACCCTGAGTAAGCTAGCGTGTATCCGGGGGGGCAATTCCATGTAGACTTTTCATTTAAGTCTCCATGGAGGAATGTTTACATCCAACTGGATGAGAAGGCAATTATACGATGAAGCCATAGTGATAACAAAACGGCCAGTAACAAGCTTTGCAACAGGTGCAAATGTCTCTATGAAATCAATCCTTTCTTGTTGGGTGTAGTGTTTAGCTACTAACCTTGCTTTATATCGTTCTTTAGTACCATCGGCTCTATACAAAACGGCCAGTAACACCCAACTTTGTGAGAATTAGGTGGTATTTGCACCACACTCCAAGTGAAGTTCAATTCCATAGCTTCTAACTCTTTGTCCATAGCATTTTTCCAATGCGGGTAGGAAATGAACTGGTGATAAAATCGAGGCTCGTATGTGGAAGAGAGACTAAAGGAAAATGCTCGATAAGGGCTAGAGAGACAATCATATGAGAGATATTGGTGTAATGGATATCTAGTTGTAAATGTGGGTAATGGTGTATTGGATATTAGGTTGTAATGGTATGTGCTTAAGTAAGAGGGAGCTTTGTGAGGCATGGAAGGTCGTTGGACATGTACTATTTTAGAAGGAAAAGAGGGATTTGTAGGGTTGTTATGTGGTTGTATAGTGTCAGTAGTACAATTGGGACTATAACTGTCATTGAGAGGTTGATTGTTGTCAGTGGTTGGGTCAGTTTCTGGGAGAATCACACTTGATGAGTGTTAAGGTGTGGGTGATCTTCAAAAACTTCATTAGAACAACCAGGAATTGATTGAGGTAAACACACTAGTAGAAATCGTTAAAACGATGACCGACATCGACGATCATCGTTATAAAACAATGACCGGTGATGAACCGTCATCATATCCAAAGTCATCGAAGGAGAATGGTGACCGTCACCTAGGCTGACCGTCATCCATGTTAAACAATGAACCCATGTCTTCAGCGCCAGTCACCAAAGATCATTGGTGGCCAGCACCAGTCGCGCCCGTCACCAAAGACAATTTCTAGTTTTTTTTTAAAAACAATCTCTGTGGTGCGGGGCCAAATTCGAAGCTGAGTAAAGTGGAGGGCCGGACGGGGCCGGCGCGGCAGTTCAAGGAACACTGGGAGGAGGTCAAGTAATCGGAGTAGACGGTGGCGACAAAAGAGGTGGTGGTGACAAACTGCATGTTGTTCAACCTCTCCCAGAAAATGAGGCCGACGAGAGTAACTTGAACGTTCTTGTTCCCTTTTCTCAGACAGGAACAGAGAAACGCCTCCGCTTTGTCCTGATAGCGCCGGAACGCTAGAGTGTACAGAAATGGGTTCATGAAATCGAGCGTTGAAACACTAGTGGTAGCGCCGGAACACTAGAGCGGACGGGGCCGCCGGGAGTAACCTGAACGTTCTTATTCCCTTTTCCGAATCACTCGGGCGTGAGGTTTCAGTAAATCCCAGAAATGGCCGCCGACTCCCATGGCTTCGAGTGATTCGGAAATGGGTTCATGAAATCGAGAGGAATTTGCAGGTTTTCGTTGTGGAGATTGATTGATTGTTAGAGAAGAAGAAGATGAAGATGAAAGAGAATAAGAAGATGAAAGTGAAAAGGAGACGAAAAAGATGGAGTAAAGATGATGAAGAAGAAGAAGATAAAGGTTTTAGAGATTTTAGTCTAAGTTTGAGACGAAAAAAGTGGGGGGAAATGAAAAATAAAAGGCGCTAATCAAAAATTTAAACTTTAGAGTGAATGAGTTGGAGGGAAAATGAAAATATTATGTACGTAGAACGGTGACCAGCGTCTATTATGACCGGTTTCCAGTCATAGATGAGCGTTAATGACCGTTGCTCTATTATGACTGGCCGCCGGTCATTATAGAGGCGGGTCTATTATGACCGGCTGCCGGTCATAATAGAGTGTGTCACCAATATAAATTTGAGACGGGCAAAATATATGTCGGTCACCTTTCTTCATGTCGGTCATAAATGCCTCCGTGTTTTTTTTTTTTTTAAATTCTAGACCGTCACCGTTGTCCGAATTTCTACTAGTTACACACCTATTAAAGGGATATGCTCATACACTAGTGATGTTATGTGTGTGGAAGGGATACTGGTTTTCATGAAAGACAACATCACGAGAAATAAAGAATTGTTGCGTGTTGGCATCAAACAACTTATACGCTTTCATACCAGGAGGATATCCAACGAACGCAACTAATACTACCCGGGAATTAAACTTTGATATTTCTTCTGAGAGAGTTATGATGCATAACATTTGCATCCAAATACTCGTAACAAAGAGTAATCAGGGACAACACCATTGAAAATAAAGAAGATAGTCTACCAATTAAAAACCTTGAATGGTGTACGATTGATTAGGAAAATTGAAGTTGGAATGAATTCAGACCAAAAGTTAATTGGTACACAAGATTGGAAATACAAGGAACGGGCGACATTGAGAAGGTGTTGGTGTAGCGACTAGAAACACCAAAGGGTGAGAAAATATTTGTAACCATTAGAAAAGGCAACCAAGAATGGGCCCTAAGTATCAGCAAAATAAGATCAAAAGTGATCAATAGACATTTTCTTTTATTTAGACAAAGGACATATCTCACATGATCTATTATGTAGATGCTTATTTGAACCAAAAAAGATAATTGAAAGAAGAAAAAAATCTGTCAATAAAATCAGTAGCTCAACCACATCATAGGTTTAAAAAAAACTATAAAAAAAAAAAACTAAGTATAGTTTCTATAGGTTTAAAAAAAAACTAAAGTATAGTTTCTAAAGTTTGATAAAATATAAGATATAATCTTTATAGTTCTCATACCTATTGAATTATTTAAAAAAAAAGTTTCGAACCCATGAAGCTAGTGTTGAACTGGTTTACAACAGAACAATGAAACTATTGTACCACTAACTCTTAAAAAAATAAAAAATAAATAAAAAAATCATTGAATTAAGTATAGGAAGGTTTATTCATGTGTGTAATTGATATGTTTTTTTTGTAATTATGACTTCAATTCACATCATGATTATTAACTCATAAATAACTAATTTTGTATACTTAATTCACTAATAAATTACAAACCATGAAAACTAGTTTTTAGACTATCAAATAATGAGCATTGAGTTCTAGTTTTTAAAATTATATGCACTAAATTATTACATTCTAAATTTCTAATTTCTTCAAATGTGTAGGAAATTCTCCCTGAGATTATGACATAGTTGGCATCTCTCATAACTTCTATACTTCTGTACTTTTTCCTGAGAATATTTCTTTTTAATAAAAAACAAAATCCTATGATTTACGCTTAAATTTAAGTTTGGTTGCATATTTTCCACGTTGACTCCAAAAGTTGCATGGCCCCACACGGCTTGGCCGTTTTACATGTTAAGTTCCATGTGCGTTACTTATTGCGTTGACCGTTGATTCATTCCAGGTCTACCCCACCAATTGTACTTTAATAACTTTTTTATATTTTTAAAACGTTATTTTTTATTTAATTTTTAAATTATAAAAATATTAATTATATAATAAAATATAGATTAAATGATAAGTATATTAATTTAAAATTATAATAGTTTGTTGTGTTAAAACAAAATAATTATAATATATCGATGAAGTAGTCATTTTTAAACGAAATTATTATTATTATTATTATTATTATTATTATTATTTTGACAAATACAAGTATTTTTCTTAATTAACTATTACTTATATATATACTATTATATATATATATATATATATATAAAAATAAATATGATGTTAGATTGACTTCAGTTTAAAAAAAATGATCAGAGCAATTCGATCAAATCAAGCTCCTTAATATATTTTTTTTTTTTGAATTCATATACAATTTTTTATACAGAAAAGAAAATGAAGAAAATCTTCATTGGAGTCAACAATTTCAATTATATTGTACGTAAGATATGTTTATTTTATCACATGGGTTAGGTGTGTCATACATTAATAATTATACGCCGATATCAAAATGATATTTGAAAATCATGGCCTTCTTTCTTTTTCCTTTGAGCCACTTTTTTTTCTTTCTTTTATTGATTTAATTGACCACAGTTTATTTAATATAAATTGAGATGAGAGGACCGTACACTCTACATAAATAACACTACTATTTTCAAATAAATAAGAGTTAAATATTGATTTTAAACTCATAATTTTGGTATCAAAATTAGATTTACATCAAACAATAAAACCATTAAATCATCAAATATTTTGATAAATGAACAAGTTTTTAATTTGACTGAGAGTATTTGAAATTTTAAATCCAATGAACAAGAAAGATATTTGATGCTGAAAGGGATCGTGACCAGATAATTTCATTGTCCCGAGAATCGGTATATGACCTTCATTTATTGACAATAGTAATTCATTTTTTATAAGATCTGTCATGCCTTATCCACAACGTCTTACTAAGAAAAATAAAAGAAAGATATTTGATAATTTTTTTACATCGTACTATAAATTAAAATTATAATTCTCACGTCTTGTCTCCTCGAAGGCCCTTACTTAAAAATATAGTTTTTTTTTTCAAAAAATAAGAAATGAATTTTTGGCCTATAGCGTTTCAAAAAAAAAAAAGCCTATAAAAGTGGTGAAGTATAGTATAATAATCCGAAGCAAAATTTTAAAATAAACTACTTATTAATTGTATATTAGAAAAAATAAACTATTTATGATATTTTTTTGAGTTACAAAAATTGAGGTGGAAGATTTAAATTCATGGCCAATTGATCATTAAGTGTACACAAGCGCTATCAAATTATTGCTTTCGATGATACTATTTATGATATTTTATTCTTGGAAAAATTACTTTTATGGTCCTTAAGTTTGGATTAGAGTTTCAATTTAATTCCTATGTTTTAAAATTCAACACTTTTATTTTTGACATTTCAATAATTTTTAATTATGGTTCTTTAGGCAACGTATTGTTGATAATTTAACGTAATATTAACTAGGATAACGATTAGACAAATATTTAATTTTAATAAACTAATTTTGGTTTTGACATGATTTTTAAAAAAATAAAATAAAAAGTAAATTAAGAAATATCTCCATAATTTACTTTATATTTTTTTTAAATACACGTCATACCAAAATTAATTTAATATTTGTCTAATCATTATCTAGTAAATATTCTATTAAATTATTAACAATTATTTTCTTTGAAAGACCAAAATTGACAATTATTAAAATATCAAAAATAAAAGTGTTAATTTTTAAAATATATGAACAAACTTAACTCCAAATCTAAAAATCAAAAAGATATTTTTCCCATTATTCTCTCCTAAAATCTTCGGATAATTTTTTTCGTTAGAAGAATCTATTAACGTTACCTTTTTTTTTTTCTTTTTTTTTCAATAACATTTAGAAAGAAATATTCTGCTATCTTACTTGATAACATACCCAAAAATGTTAATTTACTTCTTAATACACTAGAAGATTTTTTTTTTTTTAGAACACTAGAAGAAGTTCAAACCTCTGTGAACCTATATTTAGTTCAATTAATTATGATATAAATTATAGATCTAGAAGGTCAATGACTAGGAAGATTTAAATATTTCTATATCCAACATATGTTAGTTGAAATAAAGAAAAGAATTGAATCTCCAACCTAGAATTCCTCAATTAAAAAAAAAAATGTCACATGTATATTATGTGTTCATGCCACTAGGGCTATGTTGTTGTTAATTCTAAAAAAAAAAAATTATTTAATATATTCCTAAAGCTTAAAACATGCCTTATAGATTAAACAAGAAATATATTCATATCCCACTTTTTTTTTTTTTTGAAAAGTTCATCTCCCACTTAGTTGTTGAATTAAAAATAATAATAAATATTAAATAGGTAGATGACTCAATAATTTTATTATTTGGTGGTAAACCAGTTAAACATCAACATGTTATATGTCCGATCGAGACAATTGATATCTGCCCCATCTCTAACTATATACTAAAAAAATATAATAAATAAATAAATAATTATGAAGAGAGAAAAAGAATTTAGAGTACCAAATCGCCGGGAGAGATGTGAAAGTGATGAACCAAAGCGGAAGCAAGGTTGAGACACCGCCCATAAGTCTCCGACCAAGTGAACACTCTAGCGCCGTAAACCACCGACGGACGGCCGCCGTATACGGCGGCGGCTCTCCTCAAGAATCCCACTGGCGAGAGAGGGGCAAAATTGGCAGGAGAGTGAAAAAAGCTCAGAGCCATAACTAAAAGATATGAGAAAAAACAATGAGAGAAGACTTAATTTATAATTATAGAATTCAAGAATCAAAACTTTTTTTTTTTTTTTTTTTTTTAAATTTTGTTTTTGTTTTTTCTGGAAGATTAAGGATTAACGTCACTCAGGTTGATATCTGACTCAGGCCATTAAAAAAGAGGATGAAATTAGAATTGGTTTCAATATAAAATATGGGAAGTTGGAAGATCATGCCCTTTAATTTTTTTTCCTTATTTGTTTGTTAGAAATGTGTCCACTTTGTTCATATTTATAACTAAACTTTGGTACAATTGAGTTTACATGTGATTGGGGTTTGCATTCCCTAATTAACATCAAAAAATGAACCATAAATACATCATATAAAATTCATGGTTGACATTGACACTTAAAATAATGAGTAATTCTCAACTTGCATATAAGAATAATATTATGCCATATAAATAATGTATCACTAGTAAAATTATCATTTTATGTATAATTTTTGTGATCACAAAAATTGAAAGTACATTGTGTTATATAGATAATAAGTATTGACCGAGAAATTTCGGCCAATTCAAATCCTCAAGCCTTCAAGATCTGTCAGAATTCAGAGCATCCAACCATCCAAATCCTCAAGCCTTCAAAGCGAGTCAGAGAATTCAGAGATCAAACTTCAGAATTCAGAACGCTCCACGACAAAGGCAACTGATCGTCTCTTCACCAACATGTTGAAGATTCAATCATCGTCCGTCTGAGAACAAGCTCCCAAGCCCTCAGATCAACATCCTCCAAACACACATCCTAAAAGAAAGAATCAGATGACAAATATTAGAGATTGTAACACGCGCATAAATCAAATCAGTAAAGATTCAAAATCATTTACACGTGTCTCATTTCTGCTTATCTCCGGAAATCTCGTGTGAACAATAAGTATCAATTATTTTAGAACAATATGGTACTAAGAATATATATATTTTCTAGAACAATACTTACCAACTTGTTAATGTGTATTTTTGTGCATACTTAACAATATTGTTAATGTGCGACTAAGTAGATAAGCCAAATTCAATCGAGTTACGAGCTTACACTATTTTTAGTTACTTTTTTTCTTTCAATTTTTTTTACTGCATCCTTCCGGTCAATGAAGTTTGCGTTGGTGTTTATTCAGTAAGTCTTGGCAAATTTCTTTTAAGTCCTTGGGATAATGGTTACAAATGGTCTTGATCTTATTTGATTGTTAATGGACTAATGAAAATAACTAGCTTGATGACTTGGTAAAATTATTGGATAAATTACCATTTTGATTTTTCTATATTGAGATTTATTCCAATTTAATTATATGACTTCGAATTATTAATATACTAATATTGCTAAATTATTGATATTCTTAATCGTTTCACCGGTATATAAGTCAGGACAATTATCATCATTATTATTGTATATTAAATGGGAATCAAAAGTAAAGTGACCAAAATCTCTTCAAAATTTACAATTTCATATTGTTGGGAAGGTTTGGTTGTCCTTAATAATAAAAAGAAAAATAATCTCATATGAGTTTAGCAATTGAAGTGTGAAAAACAACTGATTTTTTCTACATGTTAAAATTTCAATCCCTATCATATAAATTGTCTATCATTATTTTTTTAAAAAAACTTGCCTATCATTAATTGTCTAGACTTGACTTCAAAATATGCCAAGACAAGACATAAGTTGGAAATTTTATTTTACGTGTCAAATATGTCTAAAAAAAATTGTTTTTTTTTTTTTAATAAAAAAACAAAATAATTTATTTTCTTAAGAAAATATATAACACAAAGGCTAGATTTTTTTTGAAATAAAAAAGAAAATTCAAGTCTTTGTGTTTTATTTTTGAAATATACTCAATAAAATTTTCAAGTCTTTGTGTTATATTAAAAAAAAGAAAAAAGAAATGCATTAATTAAGGAAAAAACAAAAATCTATGTTCGTCCTACATGTTAAATTTATGTTTATATCCCCATTACTATTCTTAATTGTTGCTTTTTTTTTTTTTTTCAAAATTTGTTAATGGTCTTTGTTTAACCCCTAAAAAGTGTCAAAAATATAAAATACAATTTTTTCGATATATAAAGAGACTATTTTTTCATGTGAGGTATGTTAGAAAAAGATTAAATTTCAAATTTATTTAGTTTGGATAATTATTTCATTTATTCTTTTTTTGTTTCTAATTTTTTATATTTAATTTTTGTTTCTAATTTCTACTTTAAAAAATAAAAACAATAATTTATTTTAGTTTTTATGTTTTTTAAATGAAATATATGTTTGATAATATTTTTATTTTTAAAAAGTCATAATAATTTATTTTTTAGTTTTTTTATTTTAATAAAATAAAAAAATATATATTTATAAAAAATTTCATTCAATATACTATAATTATAAAATTAATAAATTTTAGTCTTAATTTCTATTTTTGAAACTGATATGATCGATATTAATATTATTTTTAAAAAATATTATCAATATATTTTAAATATATTTATTTTATTTTTATAAATTAAAGGTAGGTTTACACTAATATTACTGAAGAATTGTTCATATTGGTAATTAAAGATACTAGTTCATCATTAATAAAATTAATCAAAACAAATACATTAAAAAGATATGAGTAACAACTACAATATTGATTTCAAAAAAAGAAAAAGCTACAATATAAATTGTTTTCAAAAAAAAATAAAAAAATTACAATATAAATCCCAAAAATTATAAGATTAGTAAAATCTAGAAAATAATTATGTTCATGATCATATAACCATGACTAAAATTGATTGATTTATTTTATTTTATTTTTTTTGTAAAAAATGATTATTATACACATATAAGATATTTATGTGAATTCAATCATTTAAAGAATTTTTTTAGGCTGGTAGTAATTATTATTTGAATTTTAAAATAATTTATATGATTGATTTAAGGTCTTAACAAAATTAGTTTGAATTATGCATAAAAAAACAAAATTAGTTTGAGTATATTCAATCCAAATTAAATGGTAATTACAAATAAAATTTGTTTCAAAAAAATAAAAATTCAAAATAAAATTCAAAATCTATACAATTCTAAATATAATGGAGATACAATTCTAAATATTATATTGTTCAGCTGCATTAGTGTATGTCCACTTTTTTTTAAACAAAAACAAAAGTCTATTTTTAGAAGCTCTTTTTTTCAATTTTGAAACTCGTGCATTATTTTAAAAAATTTAAAAATAAAAACGCAATTAGTTATTAAATAAATATATTTTTAGAAAGAAAAATGAAAATAGAAAAAAAAAATTATGAGACGAAAAACTTCTTAAATTTATAAGTTTGTGTGTATTTTATTTTTAAACTTTAAAAATATTTAACAGATTCTTCAATATTAAAATGTCTACAGTTTTTTTAAGTTTTAATTTTATGTCTAATAAATACCACAACATACTAAAAATAAAATAAATCTAATTAATTCTATTATATATAACTTGGATTTTATATTGTCAAGAGTATAGCTCTATCGTCAACTTGTATGACCAAGTAATTAGGAAAGGTTTTAGGTTCGAATCCCTCCCCTCCTAATATTATCATATAAAAAAAACAAAAAAAAACTTGGATTAATATCTACTCGGGTTATAAATTTCTAATTTTGTGTTAGGTAGGTTCGTAACTTTTAAAAAAGTTGCCAGAAAATTACCTATTAAACACAAAATTAAAAAGGAAAACTTATGACTCTAGTCAAATTTAAAAAATAATTATAAATATAGTCGTATTTTTTTAAAAAAAATAGCAATTATAATCATTGTTATTCATGAGTATTGTCACATACTTTATTATAATAATGTATTAATTAATAATACATAATTCTTCATTAATGAATATTTATAATATAATATTAAAATGTATTAATGAACCCTACCCCGCACGTGCTTCGTCTCCACGCAGCCCGCTCAGCCACGTGCGTTGTTCATATGCAGTAGCCCGCCAGCCGCATGTCGTCCCCGCACAGCCAATGCTATGCGCTCGTGTCCTTGGGAGCAGTAGCGTGGTTGCGAGCCAGCTCGTGTGTTCCACAAATTTGTCGTGTGTTTTATTAATTTCGGGATCTTAGGTAATTTATGATTCCCTAGGTTCCTTGCTAGATATATGTTAGATAAAATATTATTTGTTTAGTAATTCATTGTTTAGGTTGCGAGATTGTTCACCGTTGGTAATCTGCAACTCAAAGAGCATATTATTATCCATTGTTCTGTGGTATTTTCAGGTAAGAATTTTTTATCTCGGTTGTGTGGACCCAACATTTAATTGTTCATTAATTTTATCTGATGTTGTATGTGTTTTACTGTTCCCAAACATGTTTAGGTAGATACTCTATTGAGATGATGGTCTGTGTATGAATACTAGCATGTATCAGTTTCATGTTATTTGTATTAGTATGAGTAGGGGTGAATATGAGTTGAGTTAGGTTGGGTTGAAAATCCTTCAACCCAACCCAAAATTTTTGGGTTGATGATTTTTCCAACCCAACCCAAAAAAATATTTTTTTAACTAAATAATAAATTCAGGTTCGTCAGGTTGGGTTGAGTTAATTTTAGGTCAACCCTTAACTCAACCCAACTCATGAAGATTCCATAATTTTGAACCCAACCCAACCAAAAAATGTATTCAACCCAACCCAACCCGTCAAAATGAGTTGGGTTGGTTCGGGTTACTTGGGTTGCCGGGTTGTTTGAACACCGCTTAATATGAGTGTACATGGATTGAGTTGGGTTGGGTTGAGGGGGACTTTCAACCCAACCGAAAAATTTAGGTTGATCATTTTACCAACCCAACCCAACCAAACTGAATTTACGAGACAACCCAATTCAACCCCAACCCTTATATTTTTGGGTTGAGTTGGGTCATTAGGTTCAATAATATATTTTAAAATTAAATAATTTATGAATGTGAATCTTCTTTGAAGTGCAAGATTTAAAAAATGTTGTTGGAGAATGAAACATTAAGTTGTCATGAACTAGAAATTGTACATTTGGTTCATTGATTCACATTAATTATAAGTTCAAGAAGATCGCAAATTTGACGGGAGTATACTTTAAAATTGCTTTAACTTTTAAATGTCAAATTTCAAAATAAAATTTAACTAAATTCTTGAACAAAATTACAAATTAAAATAAGAAAATGCATGTCTAAATATGAACTAATTTTATAAATAAGATTAGATTATTCTAAAAAAAAAAAACATTTAGAAAATATTATGATCTACAAACAACTCGTGATTAAAAAAAAAATTTAACGTTGTCCCCGGTCATTAGTGAGTCTCAAACCTGGAACCTTGAAGGGAGCATACCTCCAAAGCCCAAGTAGTCATCCACTGTGCCACCCCCTTGGGGACTTTCAATCTTTAAATTAATGCCTATGGTTTTCATGAGAGAGAAAAAATAAAAAAATAATGAAAGCTAATAAATAATAAAATTACTAAATGATTAAAAAAAAAACGCATGAAACTAGATAAATGTCAAACTCCGATGAACTCTGGTTACAAAAGTTTGATTGTCTTCGAAAATAGTAAGCTAAACTAAGAAATAACAAACATTCAACACTTGACTAAACTAAAGCCCGAAGAAATCGCTCCGGCGGCTTGAAAACTAATCGAAAAAGTAAACTTTGGTCGGAATCGGAGAAAACAAAGCTCTGAAACCAGGAACGCAAGAAAACTCCAAGAAATTTCGAACCTTTGCTCTGAAGAGACGTTCGCCTTTTATAGGCCTCCCAACAAGTTTTTGTGAAATCTTGCTCCACGATCACTAATCTGACAAAAGCTGCTCTATAATCCGCTATGTCATCAAGGTCAGAGCCGACAAGTACAAACGGTTGTTATTTAATCATGTAGCATCCGATCTCTGCCACGTGTCCCTTGAATACGATAAATATCGCTTTGCTTTGTTCTCTTGATCCCAAGGATTTGCTTCCACAAAGAGGTGGTACATATTGCCTTCATGTGCACAAAAGTCCTCTATTTTGCTCATTCGCTTCCCTTTTCCATGTTGTGCTGCAACAAACTACAAATATCATTTTCTTTGACACTTAAAGAGATTTTCTTTTATTGTGTAGAATACTATAAGATATTTGGGTGAAATTCTTTCCTAAAATTACTCGAATATTAATAAATATATTTGAAATTATATTTAATTAAGCTATTTTAATTCTCATTTCTGGAGAGTTATCAAGTGCCAATCCCACCGTTCACACTTACAATTACATAACCCAATTGATGAGGACTCCACTCTGTTCTTTGGTGACAATAGAAGTTCAATTTAATTTTACACGTGGCATGCTTTCATTAGTGGATGTAAATTACTCTTAAAAATGTCCCACTACAAACTAAAGCCTCAAATAGAAATTCGACACCTTCATTTATTTCAATTTCCCATAAAAAGGGCAAGAATTTCAGTGCTATTTGATGATGTAACACATTCTTGGACCATATATTAATATTTTTTTTATTATTTTTTTATTATTTTTCTTTTTAAAAAAAAAAAAAAAAAAAAAGAGAACATTTGACGAAGCTAGGTGATAAACGTGGAATCGAGGAGGAGACAGGGTATCTTAAATTTTAATTGGATTTTGTTTTATTTTGTCTTTCAACTTGTTAAAGAAAATATTCACATGTCATTGAATAATGATGTGATAGTCGATTTGAATGATAAAAGAAAGTGGACATCTTTTTGGTCTTGCGTTTATATGAAAGAAGAGAATTCAAAACAAATCTTAAACTATTTATAAAGTCATGTTTGATTATTAAATTTATAAATACTATTTTTAAAAGTATCACCAATAAATTTCATTCTTATCGTTTGTGCTTTTGGAATTTCATGCACATGATTTCATAAAAAAAATTAGAGAGAATAGATGATTGCTTTTGGAGTTGAGTTGAAGGAGAGGAAGAAGGAGTGAAGTGATTTAGAAGTACCGAATATTTGTTTGAACATTAATATTTGGGAATTTGCACTCTATAGTAAATTTTTTACATTACATTAGAATTATAACAACTTTGCAATTATAACAACTTTTTTTTTATAGACTCTATCAAACACTATTGATGGAGTCTATCGAACACTATTGATGGAGTGTATCAATCAGATTTTGCTATATTTACAAATATTTTCAAAAAATTTCTATTTATTCAATTTTTTTTGCCTTATTGTAATATACTTGCAAATTCCCCTTTATTTTGGGAAAAAAATATTGCAAAAAAACTTGGAAATCTGTGTAATTTAGGGAATGAAATGTTTAATTGTTTTTATATTGATTTTTTTGTTTGTTGTAATTATGATGTATTTACTCATTTATGAGTTTAATATATATTATTCTAAATAATATGGTTTAATAATGGACAAAATATCTAGCCATTAAAAATTACAAATCTATATATATGACTTATTTATGTTATTAGATTATCTCAATAATTTCACTATTTAGTGAGATAAATGGTTGTTTCTTGACAACCTTGTTCGTCGTTTGGCGTGGGGGGAGAAAAATGTTTTTTTTTTTTTTTCTTTTCTTTATATTTATTTTTGTTGTAATTATTTTTTTCATTATAATTTTTTTTATATATAATTTAATTTCTAGATTTTGATAATTATCTTCGCGAAAAAAAATTATCCTTGCAAATTGAAATTAATTTTCTCATTCGAATCAATTATTATTATTATTTCAATACAACAATATTAGAGAAAGGAAAATTATTACCAATAACCTCATACCTATTAATTGTAAACATAAATAGTCGAGGTTAATAAATCATTTTTTTAATATTGCTTTAAGTAGAACAACGATTGTGAAAATTCAAACTCATTACCTATTAATTGTAAATATAAATTGTTGATGTTTACAAATCAAACTTTTCCATTTTTTTTAAATAAAATAATATTATTTTTAGTAGAACAACAATTAGAAGAGGGGATTCAAATTTATTACCTATTAATGGAATAAATACACTAATAAGACGTTGAACTACAACTCATTTAGTAGAACAAGCCTAATCCATCACAAATATTTTCCGGTCGTTCAATTTTAATGTTGATTTATATACAACAAATCCTTTGAACGTGGATTTCTAGATATGCATGTGATGTACATACTTAAAAAGAGAATCGTCGAAACTCGAGTATAGGATGAGCCATGGCTAATTAAAACTAACAACATTTCGCCGTCTTGGTCGTAACAAGAGTAAATGTGAGTAGGATGATCAATCTTTGTGGGGGATCTTATTTTTTTAGTGTACAATATTTTCAATCAAAATATCTTACAACCTCAAAGGATGTTTTGAGGCTGAAGGTTGAAAATACAAACATAATATGAATGAGGCAACCATGAAAGGAGAAGCTGCAATTAAGTACTTTCTAATGGCATTGTAGCCTATAACTGTCGAAGAAATTTTAAACTTAGCCAATTTGATAACCATTTTATTTTGATTTTTTGGTTTTGAAATTTTTCTTACTTGGATGCTTACATCTTACCTATATTTTTATGTTTTTAAAGTTTAGTTAGCATTCACTAAGATGAATACATTATAGGAGAGATAGAACACAATTGTAGGAAGTTTTAGTGAGTAAAATTAAACTTAAATTTCAAAAATAAAAAATAAAAAACCAAATTATTATCAAACGAGACGCTAGCTACTTATTACAATACAATGCTATAACAACTTCCATCATCTTTCTATCAATTTTAGATACGAGTTTAGACAAAACAGTGAGAGATAGACTTAGTAGTCATGGATAAGGAGAATTAGGAGAAGGAAAGTGGAGTCACTAGTACAAAATTAGGAAAAGAAGGCGGGCATAACCCGCCTTTAAAAGTTATTGAAGGCGGGCACCCGTCCGCCTTCAAAAGTCCTAGCAT
>JBBMEF010000022.1:12599484-12612449 GCA_037832685.1 Sicyos baderoa
TTAAAAATCTTCAAATATTATGTTATTGTTATCCACAAAAAAAAAATTATATTTATAAATTATTTTAATTAGACGATAGTATAAATATAGTATTTATATATAATTGTTTTATTTTATTTCATAAATTTAGTATAGATGTATAGAATCAACTTTTTTAGAATGTGTTAAAAGAAACTTTTTTAGAATAGTTAGTATATGTATTTATATCTTATTTTAATTCATTAATTTATAATTTAATTTAAAAAAATCGGTATTATAAATATGTCGTTAATTTTACATTGAGATTCATTTGTTTTTTTTTTTCTTCTAAAAATTTATTTATGCTATAAAATGAAAATTTTTGATAATCATTCATATATATAATTTTTAAAATATATTACATTTTAAAGATTAAAAATAAAAAACTAGAAACAAGAAATAAGAAACGGTTATTAAACAAGTTTGTTTATGTTTCTTATTTATTTCAAGAAACAAGAAATAGTTATCGATTTTTATAATTAGATACTATTTTTCATTATAATTTGTTTTAGACCCTTTTATGAATACTTTTATCTCGAAATGAATTATTTTCTAGTTATAAAGATTTTAATGCAAGATTTTTTTCATAGTCAATTGATACTTAAGAAAAGGAGGAAAAAAACGAGAAACGAGAAACAATTACCAAACAAGTTTCTGTTTCTGTTTCTCATTTTTTCAAGAAACAGGAAACAGAAATGGTTACCAAACACTTTCTTGTTTCTAGTTCTTGAAACAAAAGAAACAAGAAACAAGAAACGAGAAACAGGAAACAAGAAAAAAGAAACGGGAGTGTTACCAAACGGACCCTTAAGTTTTGTTTTTCAATTTTTTATTTTGATATGAAACAAAAACTTTCATGGATGGTTGAAAAGTTACATCCCAAAAACCGCAATTTATATTTCATTCTTATCAAAATCAATTTAAGGATGATGAAATTAAGGAAGTAGGACATCTTTTTAATTGCAACACTTCACGTAAGCGGAAGTAATGATCAAATTTAAAATTGAAGGGTTTAACTGTTACAAACACCATAGTTTAAAAATGGATATAAAACGATTAGTTTAGAACACAACAATGATGGTAGTAAATATATAATTTACTCCAAAATTTTCAATATCTATCACTTTGCGTTTCAATTTTTGCTTCTTTCATTTTCCAATACTTCCAAGATCCAAATAAAATAAGCCAATTGAACAAGCGCATAGCCGTCCGATATAACAATAATGCACATTTCAATCGTAGCCCTAACCTTGGCTGTGTTGACACAATCGCCGTCGTCGGCGCAGCCGTGCGGCGTCGAATCGGCGGACGCCATGTGTCCAAATGGCATCTGCGGCGGCGGACCGGGGTTCTGCGGGTCCGGGTTCGTCAGCGGATGTGGTTCCGATGTGAAATTTGCAAGCCATAGCAGCGGAATCGGCGGCGTAATTAGCGCCTCGGATTTCGAAGAATTGCTTAAACATCGAAACGATGGGCGCTGCAAGAGCAACGGATTTTACAGCTATGAAGCTTTTGTGGCGGCGGCGGCGGCGTTCGTTGGCTTCGGCACCGCCGGGAACCTAAATGTCAGGAAGAGGGAAGTCGCAGCTTTCCTTGCTCAAACTTCTTACGAGACTACAGGTCCGTTTTTACTGCTTCTATTGTTTTCACTGCGGTTAAATTACAAGGTTAATTTTTTAATTTATTACCTTCATTACAATGGCTCAAAGCCTCAATGTAGGGTGTAAGCCAAAACGGCTAAAACCGCCCAAACTAACTAAAATGAACGTCGATTTAGGCTGGAATCGATTTTAGTAGGCGATTTCGATCTTCAAAATCATGAAAACCGAAAATTTCCGATTTGAAATACTGTTGTGTCGGTTATAGATCGAATCGACCGAATATATGTATATTATAAATAAAAAAGCAAATAATTCAATAGCATGCTAACTTTAATTACATTTTTAGTATATTCTTAGCCAAGGTTCGAATCTTGTATCCGTCGATTTTACTTGAAATATTGTGCGTGTTTTCTTAATGGTTCATCGGTTTGGTCTTTAAACCTAGACGAACCGAATCATTTATACTCTGGTTTAATGTATGATCTAGAGATATTTATTTTTATGAGAGATATGCCAATTTAGTCTAGTATTTTTTATTTGATAGTTATTTAATTTAGGAAAATTGTGCTGGATAGTCCAATTTAACAAAATAATTATAGATATAGGCAAATTTGAAAATATTTAGCATTCATAGTCAAATATACAATATAAATAATACTCATTGTACTATATTATATATTAATTATTCAGTATAAAACGTATTACTTATACTGTATATTTAACTATGATTGCTATTTTTTTTTTGTGCCTAGTATTTTATCAATTTGGTCTATTCTTACAAAAAAATCCTTTAATTTATAAGCATAATTATAAAGAGCACAAAAAGTATATAAAAGAGTCGAATCTATTAGTGACGTGTTGGATATCTTTTTTCGTGGAAATCCATTATAATTCCACATATAAATTCAATTCTAAAAATTAATACTTGACTTTTTCAATTTATTTGAGAGCAAATATACCATCTATATAGGATTAAAAAAAAGATTAATTTACTAAATGTGGAAATGTAAATTGGAACCTTATCAATTACAGTTTTTAAGGGCTTTTCAACTTTTAACATTTTCATCGTCATCTCTCCATCCGATTTCAATTACTTTAGAAATTATGACATGACGATGCTAATTAATCTCCCTGACATATACTTTTTTTTTTTTTTTTGAAAGAACATCAAATTCATTAAGCAGCCGTAATAGACTGTAACCAATCCGACTCCAAAAGCGAGCCAAGCAAAGGGAGAAGATTCCTCCTCCAAAAACCCTCACTAACCTCCACATGCGAATGAGAGGGAAGCCAACTCCACCTTAAAAGGAAAAGAAGTTTGACTAAAAAGTCAGCAAACAGATTACAAGACCTATTACAATAAGAGATTTTCTCAATCTCCAAAACAGATAAAAGACTTTTAATATCGACCAGAATGTTGTAAACTCAAAACTAGAAAAAGATATTAAAAGAAAAAGGTTCGTTGTTTTGTACGTATTATCATTCCATATGCACATACATGGAAGATGATGTCATACCATAAAAATTCCATTAGTATTAAAACAACTGCTTAAGTTGGCTCATTAGTCTTTTTTTTATTGCTATTTAATTGAATAATTAAATAATATTATGAATTAAGGGACATGTAGTAGGTAAGGATTTAATGGATATAAAGTACGTTACAAAGAACATACTAAAATAACCTTTTTGGTACAACAATATTTAGTTGTTAATGTATAGTAGTGAACATCAAAACAAGCTTATATGCATTTAGACTAAGGAGTTTTTGCGGGAATGGACCAAATTGATAAAATATTTATAACACTAGACAAATTTGAAAAAATTTAGCAACTATAATCATATATACGATATAAAGTAATACTTTTTATACCGAATAATTAATACATAATACAATATGATGATTATTATTTATATTGTATATTTGATTATGGATGCTAATATTTTTAAATTTGCCTAAATCTGTAATTATTTTGTAAAATTGGACAATCCACTATAATTTCTCATTTTATCTCACTTTACGAGATGAAAAGAAAATATCTAAATTTAAATAATTGTAATGTGTATAAGGAGGATGGGCGAGTGCACCCGATGGGCCATATGCATGGGGCTATTGCTTTGTTAATTCAAGCATCAAAGATGCTAATTTCTGCAGTCCTTCTCCCCGGTGGCCTTGTGCATCTGGGAAGGAATATTATGGCAGAGGCCCCTTCCAAATCTACTAGTAAGATCTCACTTGTTCACTTTTATATTCATATTATGACTTTTGACATTAAATTCTCTATTTTTTAAAAAAAATAGCTTGTTTTTCTTTGAATTTTTCTAATGGTAACAGACAATAATTGATTTTTTTTAGCCAAATTCCGAAACAAAATTACAAAAGTACTTGGTTTTCATCCAAACATAGTATGGTTTCGAAAAATGAATAACATGTGATAACAAAATAACAGTCTTTATAAGTTTAATTTTAAAAATTTGAAAATTTAGCTAAGACTCTTTTCATAACCATTTTATTTTTGGTTTTTGGTTTTCAAAATTAAGTCTATTGTTACTCATATTTTCAGCAATGTGTTCTACATTTCCTACAATGTATCTATAAATATAGGTGAGATGTAGACATCTAAGTACGAAAAAGTATAGAATAAGGTAGTCATTGTAAGCTTAAATTTCAAAAATAAAAAATAAAAAATAAAAAACCAAATGGTTATCAAACGGAACCTAAATAATCATCAAATATCCTTTCTTCTAAAAACCTTGATTGTAAATTTAAATTTTAGTTTCTTATGCACAAAATTACAAACTCAAGAATCTTTAAAACACTTATAATATATATATATATATATATATATATATATATATATATTAAGTGTATGAGTTAAAGTTATGAGTTAAGTACGCACATTGACTATCCTCATAAAATAATCATCTAATCTTACTGCATTTGCTCGTGAAGAAAATTCATATACAGTTAATTTCTAGTTAAGTAAACATTTATCAAAAATAAAATAAAAGGTAACTCATAACACCGAGATTCTCAAAACTCTTATTTAACTATTAAATCAATCCCTAATTTATTTTTTTAAAGCTAAGGACCTACTAGTAATTTAACCTTCTTTTTAGCATTTGTCTTGTCAAACTGATTGGGATGATATTGAAATTTCCTTTGGATGGGTTATGGTTGAATAGTAACTTCAACCACGGGGCTGCTGGACGAGCAATTGGAGTGGATTTGTTAAACAATCCGGATCTAGTGGCTACCGATCCAACTATATCATTCAAGACTGCAATGTGGTTTTGGATGACTCCACAAGGAAATAGTCCCTCATGTCATGATGTTATGACTGGTACATGGATACCATCCAATGAAGATGTATTGGCTAAAAGAGTACCTGGCTATGGTCTAACCATCAACTTGATTAGTAGATCCGAATGCGGCAACGGCCTCGATAATCGAGCCGCTGATAGGGTTGGTTTCTACCTAAGGTATTGTGACACATTGGGCATCCAATATGGAGACAACTTGTACTGTGCTGATCAAGAGCCATTTGCCTAGTGAAAAATGATTCACACAAAGTTGTTAGATAAATAGAATGGTTAGAGTTAAAAGTACAATCATGAGCCATATTTCCTAGAACCGAAATATGTACTAGTACACAAATCTATGAAATAGAGCACTATTAATTTATATATATATATATATATATTAATATTGCTTACGCTTGCAATTGCAATTGCAACCATGAAAGATCAAGAGTGGATTAACGAGTTTTTTGATATTGATGTTTGATCTGTGGATGCTAAACCATCCATGAAGTTGAAGGAAACATGTGCTAGACTAAACCCCAACACATAAGAAAAATGGTTCAATCCCCCAGAATTAGGGGGAGAGTTTTGGGCTATCATTGATTTAACTTGAACTGTTTTGAGCTATTCTTCATCCATACAAGATTAGTCATTTTTTTCATATATCCATGAGTATTTAGACCACGTAGGATCGACTCTTAGAGGAATTAAAGAATAATAGATGGGTATGTGTGCAAATAGAAAGAGAGGAAGTTGGTTAGAGGATTATGGTTATAAATAGAGGGAATTGATGTTGAATAAACTTTGATGTTAATTTATTAGTGAGTATTAAATTAAGAAGTGAGTAGAAAATGTAAGGCCAAGAGTGACGAAGATGAAGAGCCAAGAGTCTTGTAATCAACTTATAAATAGATTGTTATTTTTATCCCCAAGGGGTGGCACAAGTGGTTGAAGGCTTGGGTTTTGAAGGTGTGCTCTCCTCGAGGTCCTAGATTTGAAACTCACTTGTGACATTAATTTATGGACACATCCCGTGTCTCCGTTCCTTCAATGTCTTCCGGTGTGTGGCCTAGGGCAGACATGGTTACCCCAGGTATAGTGATGAAGCTCCGATTTTCCGGTTTAATAAAAAAAAAAAGATTTTTTCTATTGTGAAAGATATAGCGAGTAGAGAAAGAAGCACTATTCGCATTTTGATTTTACAATTGATAGTGATAGGGTATGCTTAATTTGAGTGATCTAATTACGGCTCAAAGAGAGGATTCTCTAGAAAATAAAGGGAGGTTCCAAGTTCTATTCAAACTTGGGTTATCTTATATTTCTTTTATCTTTTATTTCAATATAGTGTTCATGTTCTTGTTTTAGATCTTGGATCCTATCAGTTTGATAGTCAAAGAAATCTGTCTGAAATGTCATTTTGGATTAAACTCATAATTTTTTAGTTCCCTCGATGCTCATTTGACCACACCCATGATGATTATATAGAATTAGCTTCTTCATTACCATTGTATTTGTGATCAACCATATTCTTTTTTATCTTCTTGTATACCCCATCTGGGCTATTTTGATACCTCATGAACTGTACGGTCATAGTCACATGTTAGATCCTTGAAAGTTTTGTTTTGTACCTCCAGTGTTCTGCAATGCACGTGACCTCCTTTTTAATATTCCGTTTCTGTCTCTTTTTTGCCTCCAAGATTCTCCCCTTCCATCTTTTTCTGTGCAATTTGATCCAAACAAATTAAGCATCATTACCTCCTGGTTGTAACCACAATGTGGGAAACGGAAGTATGGCATGATCAGAAGAGTGTTTAAATGAATATATAATTTATTTGTGTTTTCCTTGAGTTGTTTACATACACTTTAATTTTTATTTTATTTTTATACGATAACCACTTAACTTGACATTTGGTTGCTAAGGTAACCTATAAGAAAAGTACATTTTAAGTAGACGATCACATAACTTGAATCCTGAACTACTAGGTCAATAAATCATCATGCAGTGGCTCAATTGGTCAAATAGAGTCTTGAGGTGCATAAGGTGATGGGTTCAATCCATGGTGACCACCTACCTAAGAATTAATTTCCTACGAGTTTCCTTAGCATCCAAATATTATAGGTCTTCACTAAAAATTTCATTTCTTGTAATTCCATATCCATAGATAACTAGATAAGCTCAACTAGCATGATGTACGACTATCTCCATCTCTCATTCTAATTGAATTTAAAAAAGAAACTATCCAAGGATAACTTTTGAAAATTTAAAAAGATTTAAAAGTTCTTTTTCATTGTGATTTAAATCTTATCTTGCACTGTTTCTCAAAAAAAAATTTTATCTTGCTCTGAATTTAGATATTTTTTCTATTTTCACCTTTAAACTTCAAAATATTATATTTTGGTTTCAAAACTTTTAAACAACAATAACTATAGTAGAGATTGATTTACCAATGAATTCTAATCTAACTAACAAAACTCATCAAATAAATGTGTCAAAAAAAAAAAAACTCATCAAATAAATGAATGAAAGATATACCAATTCTAGTCTAATAAATAAACTCATCAAATAAATGAATGAGAAACAAACCAAAATAGAATTTGGGGGAAGTTCGAAAGCTAAAATTGATCATTGGATTTTTTTAGACTAAAATGAAATAAACTTAAGATTTAAGAATGTGGTCAAAAAAAAAATTATACCTTAAACTATATACACATTTAAAACCAAATGTAAATGAGGTAGCTCAATGGGAATAAACAAAAATCAAATAAGACATCAAATCAGATAATTTCCTTCATCAATTTATTTCTGAAAAATATTTTTGCCCCCAAAAACTTTGAAATACACTCCCAAAAATATGCCCCTTCAACTCCCCTAAACTCCATGCTGTTTCTAAGCAGAATCTACCAGCAGTTGTCATGGTTATATGAAACAGGGTTGTCGAGCAATACATTGTCCCATTTTTCAAAATGCGACAAGATTGAAGAGAAAGCAAACAAAATTCAACATTTAATTTTAAAAAAAGCTTCTGTAAATGCATTGAACTTGCTCTCCAATGGTGAGATTTGTGCAGCCTCAATTTTATATTCGAAACAAAGAGACAATTCAAAGCAAGAATCGAGCTGACCTTTCTCGGTTAATTGGACAACAACAGGACAGTCCCGCCGGCCATTTCCAAGCTGCCAAGCTGGGCATTCATAGAAACCAACGCTCGTTGTCTCCTCCCCTCTTATCTTCCCTGCAATGTGTTCATATATAAACAGATTCATAGAGTTATTAAACATCATCAAACTCAGCAGATTTCTCAAACTTAAGCTATCTAAAGCAACCAACAATGGCTGCTCGTTACGATTTACGATCAATCAGCTTACCTTCAAGATCCCATCCCACTACTCTCAGAATCGAAGAGCAATTAGGCAAGTTGAAATCCATAGAGAATTCATCTCCATCAACCTCCAAATCAATCTCGAATAGCCTGTTGGGGCTGGACGATTTATACGCTTCCATGGATGAGCTTCTCCACATGAACTCCACCAAACAGCTCTTATCCAGCCACCAGAACCGGAAATTAGTGGACGAAATAGTCGATGGATTCATGAAGCTTTTAGACACCTGTGGCAAAACAAGAGACATGATATTGCAGATCCAGGAACAAGCTCAAGCTCTTCAATCCGCCATTCGTAGAAGAAAAGGAGATTCAAGTATCAAAAACGCCATAGCTAATTACACTCACCTGAGAAAGAAAACGAAGAAGGAGGCGCTGAAATTGATCGCATCCACGAAGCAAATGGACGAGAGAATCGGATCGAATCATCTGATGAGCCAAGATCTCCATCTCTACGCTGTGATTCGAGCCCTAAACGAATCCTGTTTCGTCACCATTTCGATCCTCACCTCGTTCCTGTCGTTCGTAGCGATTCAATCGTCCAAATCGAAGCCAAATCGGTGGCGATTTGTCTCGAGAGTTCTGATGCGGAGAGGAGCGGTTGCGTGCGAGGAAAACGAGCAGATCGGCGATGAATTGGGCGATGTGGACGCCGCGTTGGGCGCTCTCGGCGGTGGCGTCGACGCCGATAAACTACAATCGGCGAGAAGAAGCCTGGAGGGTTTAGAATCCGCCATGGAAGGGTTTGAGAATAGGTTGAAAGGGATTTTCAGGCAGATGATTAGAGCCAGAGCTTGTCTTTTGAATTTGATTTCTCAATAGGGGAGATTTTTACTATTTTGCCCCTTTTACAAATTTCTCAATAGGCATCCAATTTTTGAAGGATAAGGCCACTGGATTTTGTAGTAAATGTATATCCATTGTTATTAGTAATCAATAAAATTTTGTGTAAAGTTGTAAAAAAGATTTAATGTTGAAATAATTTTGTGATCGAATGATTGGATGGTGCGATTGATTATTTGATTTGGTGTTAATTTATTTACAAATCATGATCACGGGTTCAATCCCTCAATCGGTATTTGTTATTTCCCTCCCCCAACGATAATTTTTGCAATTTATAAAAACTTCATCAAGTGTTGAAATAATCGCCGTGCACGTCTTTGTTGTGAGGGCAATTTTCATATAGATGTGTGTCACCACATAGAGCACATGACTAAAATTGATAATTATTGAAATGTAAGATAAAAGTGTCGAATTTTGAAATAGACGATGAAAGTGAAACTTCAGCCAAAAAATAATGACCAATTAGAAAGTTTTCCAAAAAAAAAAAAAAAATATTCATCGTTGACTCTTAAAAAAAAGAGAAAAAGAAAAAGAAATCATCCGCTTTTCCTTTCTGAAGAGCTTTGAAATGGATAAAATTGAGCACAATTTCATCCAAGTTGGAGGCGTAAAGCTCCATGTAGCCGAGATCGGAACCGGTAATCACTCATCTCCGTCTTCAATTTCTGAGCCCGTAATTGTTCTAATTAATCTGTGTGTTTCCCCAATTTGTAGGTTCCAATGTCGTCGTCTTTCTGCACGGATTTCCCGAGATTTGGTACTCATGGCGGCACCAGATGATTGCCCTTGCTAGCGCCGGATTCCGAGCAATCGCTTTCGATTACAGAGGATACGGACTCTCAGATTCGCCCGCCGACCCGTCCAAGGCTTCATTCACCGACCTCATCAGCGATGTTCTTGGGATTCTTGACGCTCTCAACATCCCCAAGGTTCTAATTTACGTATTATATGATATGTTTTTTTAGCTTTAATTAACTAAAATATTGCAGGTACTGCAAGGTGTTTGATGAATTGAGTAAAGAAAAGTGCTCTTTCATAATTAATAATTGATGTGGAGAGGAATCTCCATTTTGAACCTTACCATATGTAAATGAAATAAAAGAACCTCAAACTAGTTTGTCTTTTTTTAGAAAATACCTTAAGGACTCGTTTGATAACGTTATCGTTTCTTGTTTCCTGTTTATGTTTCTGATTTTTTAAGAAATGGACTTGTTTGATAACCATTTTCATTTCTTGTTTCTAAGATAATAAAAACCGTTCCTAAATTTTAGCTAAAAAAATGAGAAACTACATATTGTACTATGTACCTCCTGTTTGATGACCTTTTGGTTTTTTGTTTTTGGTTTTTGAAATTTAAGCCTATTCTTATCTATATTTCATATAGTGTGTTCAGGCCTTTCTTACAATGATCTATATTTCCTTAAGAAATTATCTGAATGCTAGCCAACATTCAAAAACAAAAACAAGCTTTTGAAAGCTATTTTTTTTTGTTTCCAAATTTTAGTTTATTTTCTACAAATATAGGTGATATGTAGATATTCAAGTAAAAAAGAATGTATGATAAGGTAGCCATTGTAGACTTAAATTTCAAAAACCAAATGGTTATCAAACGGGGGAGTTTGTTCCATTTCTTTATTAATCAAGGTGCTGCAACTTTTTTCTATAGTAATTAGCAAGCCAGGTCTCTCCCAAGCTCTTAATTTTCTAATTCTTGATATTGGTTTTTCTTTGTCACGATATAACAGTACTTCCAATGACTGCAAACTAAGAAAGCTTCTGAAATGATTTAAAATTACTTAGGTGTTTGTTGTTGGGAAAGATTTTGGAGCATGGCCAGCTTATTACTTCGTTTTGAAACATTCAGAGAGGGCACTGGGAGTTGTCACATTGGGAGTGCCATTTTTGCCTCCTGAATCTTATACCCCGAGTTCACGAAGCTCTATGCCCGAAGGCGTGTATACTTTACGATGGCGGGTAGGCACATGCTTTACCATTTACCTTACAGTCTTCCCTTTCAAAAAGAAAACTGAATCCAAAGAGTCATAGTGTATATTATTTCAATGCTCTGTTAGTGAATTTGATTACTTATGGGAACAATTACAATTAGTGTCAAGTTATTATTTACTTTTCGCATATGGACCATTCCTACTGTGACTATTGTTTCACAGTATCCATTATGGATAAATATGTCTATCTCAATATTTAACATCATGGATTGACTTAGCTTAGCGGTCAAAAATAAGTCTTGGAGATCTAAAAAATTATGAGTTTAATCTATGATAACCACCTATTTAGGAATGAATTTCTTACAGATTTAGTTGATAATCAAATATTATAGGGTTAGGTAATCTATTCCGTGAGAATAGAGGTGTGGTGAGTTGTGCTACAGAATAAATGAATTTCTTAGGTTGGATGCCAAGTTTTTAAACTTTGTTCTTTTTTTCTTCTTCTTTTGATTCAACTTTCTGTTTAATCCAGGAACCTGGACGAGCAGAGGCTGATTTTGGACGTTTTGATGCAAAAACTGTTGTAAGGAATATTTATATCCTATTCTCCAAAACTGAAATCCCAACCGCTCAAGAAAATCAAGAAATAATGGATCTGGTAGACCCGTCCAGCCCTCTTCCCCCTTGGTTCACCGAGGAAGATCTAGCAACTTATGGAGCTCTCTACGAAAAATCTGGATTCGACACCGCATTGAAAGTCCCTTACAGGTACTGCAATTGAGTTTTCATATTGGAAAGTCTTGGTTTTACTTGGAGAATTCTGTTGCATTTGATATGATGGATGTATGTAACGTACGTGATAGGTCATTCAATGAAGATTGGGGAATAAAAGACCCAAAAGTTGAAAGTCCAGCACTTTTTATAATGGGTGGAAAGGACTACGTTCTCAAATTCCCTGATATTGAGGAATGCATCAAAACTGAAAGAGTTAAAGATTTTGTTCCCAAATTGGAAATCATCAACTTACCAGAAGCTTCTCATTTTGTTCAAGAGCAATTTCCTGAACAAATTAATCAACTACTACTTACTTTCCTGGCCAAGCATGTTTGATAAGCTAAATCTATCCATCCATGTGACTCTTTGAGTGTGTTGTCTACTTTTTTGTTTTTAAATTCAATAAATAGGAACAAATATGTATGTTACTTTGAAATGTCAAGCTGCCTTAGTTCGAATTCAAGCCATATGTAACATGTCCCAATTGAATGTCGATATAAATAATTAAATATTTATTTAAATAATTAGAGTAGTTGAGCATTTGTAAATTAGGGTTTTTTAATTACAATAGGGAATGGTGAGATTTGAACCTTAGATTTCGTGATTACTAGTATACCAAAATAAGGTTCAGCTAGTATAGTTGATAATAATTATAAACCATTTAAATGAGTTATATTCACATTTTCTTTTTAATGTGAGAGATGAAAATGTTGATTCATTTCTTAGGTTGATATCAAATTGATGAAAATGACATGCTATAAAAAATTTAATACCTTGGGTCCAATTAATGGAAATATCATCAAAATGGACAAATAACTATTAGAAGCTTTCTACATAGACAATTGTAGTTTTGTAAGTAACGACGTGATGAATTGTTTATAACTATATGCATATGTATAAGTTTGAAAGTAATGCGCTAACTAGAACATAGTTATTTTTCTAGTTGTCTATCATGAAATATATACTTATAATTAAGAGTCATAGATTCCAGTCTTTTTTCAAATATATACTTATAATTAAGAGTTATTGTAAAGACCCGACCGGTTTAACAGAACTAAACCTAGTCTTTACTACTTGCATGCATTTAAAGCGGAATTAAAAGA